>CAJPEV010003570.1:0-29632 GCA_905338385.1 Darwinula stevensoni | reverse complement strand
AGCTTCCTTATGAGGGGGATCAGAAACCAGCCTCCTGTAGAATTGTGACACCAGTATATTTTGTTTTGTTTTTGTGTTTGTGCTGACGGGCCGAACCAAGGCTAATAAAGGGTCATTTCATTTCATTGAAGTTCCTGCCGAATCCGCCCAGAGGGGCAATGGGGGCTTTGCACCAAAAATTGCTTACCATTGAAAAATTAGCGGGATGGCCGAAAGCAAAATTTATATGATGAATTAGATGAATAAGCTACCGATTCACTTAATCCATATGAACAGTGCCTCTTTTTGGGTCTCAGATGGTAAGATTCAGATTTAGGTACTTAGAGGAATCGATTAACTTTTTGAGAGGTGATAAATTAATATGAACAAACGAAGTATTTCTTCGCTCGCTACAGCACAAGGGTATGCATTTTATGAATGAGCGAATAATGGAAGCACTGGAGCGTGATACAAATAATGAAATAGCAGCAGGCGACTCTCTAGCAAAAAATTACAAGCCCAATTTGAGCATTTTACCGACCTATGCATTTTTAATCCCATTAGTGGGGTTCCTCATTAGTCGCAATAACTGACTCGGTTCTGGCAGTGGTGAAAAGTTATTTTTACTGATGATGATGCCCAATGAAGAATTTCAAAATGACACGCAACAAAGCTGTATTGCCGTCGTTTGCCCTACATGTCCGAACATTTGAAAAATCAGACTTTTCAATCGTTAGACGATTTCTATTCAAATTTAGCAGGAAAATTACTTCAGTTTTCACGGCAGCTGACCTCTACATTCCCGATGCAGCAAAATGTCATTCTGAAGTTCAGCAATCATCATATCATCATTCCGAGGAGTAGCAACTCCAGGAAAATTCCAAACTAGGACGGGATAGAAGGGCAACTTTGTTCAGGAGACGACGATATCGTCCAAGGATTTCCAGAGACGCCCAGGGATCGGCGCGGCCTCAGCAGCGGCCTCAGCAGCGGCCTCAGCAGCGGCCTCATCCCATGGGGCATCCTTCATGCCTCCGTGTGGCATTAGGAGGCGAGGGTGGAGGGCGGCGGGAAATTATGAATGCAGACAGGGTTCCGTCCGATCAGCTGTGACCTTGATGAAGTGAATGCTGTGATTCCATATGGAGATAGTTTCAGTTGAGGGGATTTCCGCCAGACACAGGCCCAGCACTCGGAGCTGGACTGTCTTACACCTGCGCATCAAAATATGTTACCTAATATTTTAGTATAATATTTTAATATAATATTTTGAACACAAAATGTGTTACCTAATTTTCTAAAATAGGTAATATATTAGGGTCTTTCTTTTATAGATGCAGTCCGTTGATCTTTATAGGGTCATTGACCCAATTTTCGTTTTCAAGTGATTTGAGAAGAATTGCTCTGTACCTGATTGATGAGCATAAGATTGTCATGACTCTTGTTACCGTGGTTAAGAGAAGCGTTTAGCCACTGCATCAGAAGTTCCTTAAGCATGGCAGCTTTGAAACTGCAAAAAAAAAACATAACCAACTCGAACGAAAATTCACACATCACAGCTGTGCTTCTCTGCTTGGAAAATGAGGCAAATTCCTCAGGGCAAAAAAAAAAAAAAAAAACATTGAGTCGTCACGACAAGAGGAGGAAAAAGTCCGAAACTGGATTCCATGTAAGCGTATTGCCTCCAAAGCGGGAAAATCCATATGAACCTCAAGGTCAAGCCAGTGGAAACAATAGTCCTGTGTATGCAAAGCAGGTTTTTTTTATTCCACATGATCGCTGTGATCCATCTGAGAATCTCCACGGTCATTGTCAAAGCCCCGAGAAACGCAAAAAGATATGGGCAAGCCCCCCCGAGAGCTAAAACCTAGTAGCTAACTGCGTCATCCATCATCCTCTCCTTCTCCGCCCTGCTATATAAGCACCCTCAACTGAATCAAACCCAACTCGTTTTCCATCTGCTATTCGAACACACAAAATAGAGTTGATCCTTGTGCATTTGTCTTCCGCATCTGCAGCAGCGCTCGCACTGTCAGCATGAAAGTCGTAAGTCTTCCTTTCTATAGTCGGGATCGAGAAACCGTTGACAGTCATCACCCTTATAATTTCTTTTCCAACAATCTTCATGGAATCTTATCAATTCAAGACCAGCTTGAAAACCTTGATTTCGGATTCTAATCAATGCGATGATAGATATTACTAATTGAACCTCGGTAAAATACACGGGACCAATGAACGCTCAATCGTCGTACTGGCATCTCACGAAAGTAAATACATTTTAAATGCTTCAATAATAAGAAAATGAAACGTATTTATATACATATTTGATCGACACAATTTTTCGCAAGGTGCCACGAAAGGCATAGAGCTTTCAAGCACGATCGTTACAGCATTTTTGCCGATGTACATACAGGTGTTGGGATTGTCTGTACTGATCTGCCTGTTGGCTCTTGCTCACGGGGCGGATGAAAGAGCAGAAGACCTCGACCCGGCTGAGTCTGCTTTTTGGGTCAGATGGGGAAGAGGCTGGGGCGGCGGATACGGAGGTAATTCACGTTTCACCGATATCGATGATGTAATTGCGCACATGAATGCGTCCTGGACTTCATGAAGTAATAGGACGATGAAGCCTGGAAAAGTTTCTCTTCGCAATTACGTTGAGATTACTCGCAACAGAGATATTAATTATTTGACGGGTGACTTATTTGTGCACTGTCTTTCGTAGGAATTATGGTTGCTTACATTCAATCTAAACTCAACGACGAAATGAAATTATTTTTGAGATGGAACGGGAAGGACATGAATTAGGAAGCAACGAATCAGGAAAAAAAAACCTGAAAATATATCATATTCGTAAAAACCCATATAAATATATGAACTTTCGTGGGACATGGTTTGAGCCACCGTGACGTCACAGATCACATCAATAGGCTCTTGATGAAAGCGAGGGAGCGGTTCTTCTGGACACTGGACACCTTCGTGTTGGTGCATCCTTTGAGTCTCGAATTGAATGTCTTTCTTACTTTTTTCTGCACAACCACTTGAGGAAAATTTCCTCCAAATTTGTTGATTTCGGGGATTGCGGGAAAATTTTTGAAATTTGACAATTGTTTCCCTCTCTCTTCATAGGTTGGGGAAGAGGATGGGGAGGAGGCTGGGGAAGAGGCTGGGGAGGAGGCTGGGGGGGAGGCTGGGGGGGACGCCGTTACTTTTGGGGCTGAACGCCTTCTTTGACTCATCAGCTGTTTCTTCGCTTTCCTCCCTCTGTTTCATGTCATCCTTTCGTTCATCCTCATTCCATTCTCATTTCATTCGTTCAGTTCAAGTGCAAGGGGCTTCAGCTTTCAATGATTGTCAAAAACGACTTCTTTCCATTCTGAATAAAAGCCCGCCTCGCCTTTCCGTCCAATGTTTCATTTTCAAAATGTCAATCGAATGTTTTCACGGGACGGAAATTTTCGGAAAAATTATGCAATGATGAGTATGAGTAAAATGTTTTATCTTCGTCAAATTCCTGATTGTTAAACCTTTGGTTCATGAAAGCTACTTCTTATTCAGGCGCTATTGCCCAAAGAAACTAAACGATTGCAGCCGTCTTTAATGGGCGAAAAGTGAACCATATACGAAACCGGGAATGAAAGGAGAGAGAACAATTCATTCTGCATGCTGATTCCGCCTTTGGAAGATGTAAATGAGGAATTTCAGCAATTAACCGGGAAACTGGTAAATCGACCTATCTGTCGACAGGTTAGGATAGGTCGATAGATTGTACTATTAATGATAGCCGGTTTGCATGAACCGCTGTTTTCGACTGATCTTTCCAACTCTTTCATTTGCAGAACCTTGCAGCATTAATATTGACAATGATTTTCTAGCTGTATTTTCCATGCTAGCAGGATGGGACTCTGAGTCTGCATCGGGCCATATTGCGAATGAATGGAAACGTATGTTCGGAAATGTGACTGTGCACGCATTTTCTGTCAACTGCACTCAAGGATCTGGACATATGCATAATATGGGATTCGACCGATGTATTTTATAGGATTTCGCAATTCGAATAAAACGTTCGAAAATTTTTAGAAAAGCAAAATGTTTCTTAAAAATCCTTAGAAAGTCTGTGACTAAGTGAAAAAGACGCCATCTACCGATGAGGAATTAAACAGAATGTCAGAGAGCTGTCAAAATCTGACCTGCGTTCAAACGTGTTTCTTATGATTGAGAAATCCCGCAGGTCACTGCCAGAGCTCCTTGTTCCCCAGAAGAGGAGAATAGACGCCTGAAGGGAGAATGACCCGCGAGTCCCTTGGTACGTCGGGTGTATTGCCCTTTCCACTATGTTATATACTAGAAATTTTTTTTAAATCGTTCTTCCTCACTATTCTCGTGGGTTCTTCCATTTATTTTTTTTTTTTAACGCACATTATTTTGATGACCGCATGACATCTCTACGACGTGATAGGTTGAGCTAGAAATTCTTCTAAAATGAATCAAAGATTAATTCATAGATGGCCTCATTGGCGTACAAGGTTCTGATGTTGAAAGCCCATAGATTTTTCCGCCGAAGTCTCTAAGAAAAGAATGAATTTCATATTTACCAACAAGGAAGGTTTCCTATGGAGAAAAACAATTTAAAACTGATATCGGAAGTTCATTTAAACATGGCAGCTTTGAAGCTACAAAGAAACAGCGTCCACTCATGCGACAATCCTCCTCAAGATGCCCAGCTAAGGAAAATTCACGCATCTTACCACCGGCTGCACTTCTCTGCGTGGAAAAATTAGACAAATATTGAATAAAATCTGTGTCCTTCATAGGATATCCGAGTTCAATTTCAGTGCTTCCCAAAATTGAAAAATAATAAAAAAAAATTTGAACTCGAAGTAATGCAGTAATGAACTCGAAGTCACGACTTCAGGGGGGGGGGGGGGGAAATTGAGCTGACACGCCAGGATGAAAATGAAAAGTCCGAAACTGGATTCTGGCACGTTAACCTAATGCGTCCAAGGCGGGAAAATCCGAACGAACCTCAAGGTCTCCGTCAAACCAAGCGGAAACATTCGTCTCATCACATGCAAATGCATATTTTTATTCAGTGAAGTCGTTATGATTCACATGGGAATCCCCACGCTCGCTGTCAAAGCCCTCAAAGACGCAAAAAGGGATGGGCAAGCCCCTAAGAGCTACATCCTAGCAGCTAACTGCGTCATCCATCATCCACTCCCTCTCCGCCCTGCTATATAAGCACCCTCAACTGAACCAAAACCCACCCATTCTCCACCTACGATTCGAACGTACAAATTAAGGTTGATCCTTGTGCATTTGTCTTCTGCATCTTCAGCAGCGCTCGCACTGTCAGCATGAAAGTCGTAAGTCTTCCTTTCTATAGGTACTCAGTTGGGATCGAGAAACCGTTCATAGTCATCACCCTCATAATTTGTTTTCCTACAATCTCATAAGATCATCAAGACCAGCTTGAAAACCTTGATTTCAGATTCTAATCAATGACAAATATTTTTACTCGAACCTTGGTAAAATACACGTGACCAATGAACGCTCAATCGTCCCAATGGCTTCTCACGAAGGTATACACATTTTACATGAGTCAATAATAAGAAAATGAGAATGTTTATTTATTTGATCGAAATAATTTTTCGCGGGGTGCTCTATAGGACATGAAAGGCGTGAAATTTTCAAGTACGATCGTCACAGCATTTTTTTCCATGTACATACAGGTGTTAGGATTGTTTGGGCTGATCTGCCTGATGGTTCTTGCTCACGGGGCGGAGGAAAGAGCAGAAGACCTCGACCCGGCTGAGTCTGCTTTTTGGGGCAGATGGGGAAGAGGCTGGGGCGGCGGATACGGAGGTAATTCACGTTTCATCGTTATCAATGATGCAATTGCAGATATAAATGCGTCCTGGACTTCATGAACTGGTAGGATGATGATGATGATGCCAGGAAATTTTCTTTCAGTCCCTATGTCGAGATTACTCACAACAGAAATTTGAATTGCTCGATGTGTGACCTGTTTGTGCGCTGTCAATCATAGGAATTGTCATTCTTAACATTCGACCTTAACTCAGCGACGAAATCAAATTGTTTTCAAGATGGAACGGGGAGAACATGAAATGGCGGAAACAACGAATTAAAAGAAGAAATAAATGAAAACATGTCAGATCCGTCCAGCTGCTTCTCGCAGCATGAACAAGGACACTAAGCGTCCCTTTACCATTTTCGAAGCGTCAATAAGCAGAAATAAATATTTATAGGTATATTTATTGCCTTTAATTCAAAGCGGTCCGATTTCGGGAGCGATGCGGAAAATCTCACAGGACTGAGTTATTATCAAATTATTTTTCTCCTTCTTAGTTGTTGAGCAATAGAGGATGTCCTCTCAAGGGTTGAAGCCAACTGGATATCAACATATTTTTGTATGGAAAAACAGTCAAAAGTGCCTCCTGTTGTTTTTCGTTGCCTTGATCGACCTGTGAAGGAAGGGCATATCCGGAGGACAGAATATTGTTCACTCTCAACATGGAATACGGGTCTGTACCTAGTCACTAAGAACTGCCGTGGGACATGGCTTGAGCCATGCGACGTCACAGATCACATCAATAGGCTCTTGATTAATGCGAGGGAGCGGTTCTTCCAAGAAGGAGCGGTTCTTCCAAGAAGGAGCGGTTCTTCCAAGAAGGAGCGGTTCTTCTGGACTCAAAGCATGTTGACTGACACCATCTTGATGTATGCTTTGAATCTTGAATTGAATGCTTTTCTTACTTTTTTCTGCACAACCACTTGAGGAAAATTTCTTCCAAATTTGTTGATTTCAGGGATTGCGGGAAAAATGTTGAAATTTGACAATTGTTTCCCTCTCTCTTCATAGGTTGGGGAGGAGGCTGGGGAAGAGGCTGGGGAAGAGGCTGGGGAGGAGGCTGGGGGGGAGGCTGGGGGGGACGTCGTCACTTTTGGGGCTGAACGCCTTCTTTGACTGTTCTTCAGCTGTTTCTTCGTTTTCCTCCCTCTGTTTCATGTCATCCTTTTGTCCATCTTCATTCCATTCACCCGAGGGCATTCGTTTAGCTAAAGTGCAAAGGGCTTCAGCTTTCAATGATTGTCAAATATGACTTCTTTCAATTCTGAATAAAAGCCTGCCTCGCCTTTCCGTCCAATATTTAATTTTTCAAAATGTCAATTGAATGTTTCCACGGGGCGGAAGAGCGGCCAAAATTATGCCGTGATGAGTATGAGTAAAATGTTTTCTCCTTGTCGAACTTCGTCGAAAATTGTGAGAGAGTCTGCGACCAAATGAAAAAGGCGTCATCGCTCGATGAGGAATGAAACGTAACGTGAGAGAGCTGTTAAAACCTCATCTGCGTTCCGACGTGTCTCTCATGATCGGGGAATCCCGCAGGTCACCGCCAGAGTTCCTTGTTCCCCGGAAGGGGAGAATAGACGCCTGAAGGAAGAGTGGAAAGACCCGCGAGTCCCTTGGTATGTCGGGTGTATTGCCCTTTCCACCCTGCTATAAAGAAGCCTCCTGCCGGAGCAGATCCCGTTCATTCTCCGGCCGCTCCTCGACCATTCAACACAGGCACTTTCTGCACTCGTCTCCTGTGTCCGCAGTTCGTACGAACCTTCAAAATGAAACTCGTGAGTATTCCCTAATTTCGACTCTTCGAATTGTGGGGGGAGATAACTCATAGCCAGGGTCAGGAAACCACGCGTTTCAAGTTCATCGCTCTTGCCCTTGATTATCGATTAAATGCAAAGCTTTCAACTTCACACGATGTCATAATCCATTTTGGTATTTCTTCCTTCCATTTATTTTTAAAGAAAATTTCTCGTCTTCTTGCTATTTTCGAGGGTTCTAACTTTAATTTTTTTTTTCAACATGATATTTGGACATTGGCCGCATGACATCTCTTCGACGTGATTGACCGAGTTAGAAGTTCCCCAATAGAAATCAAAGATAGATAATGATGAATATTGAATGAATTTCCGTAGATTTTTCCGCCAAAGTTTTTCGGAAGAAATTGAATTTCATATTCGTTAAAAACTGAGGTTTCTCCCATAGATTTCGATGGGAAAATCCCTGCGGATTTTGACAGTTCCTTTCCCCAAGGGATGTGCTTTAAATAAGCCTATGAAAGGAAGAATTTGTCTTTTCCCATGAATCTGACATATTTCCTCTCCTTTTTAACGGACGCATGTATTTTAAATGTAATTCATCGAATGGGCATTGTCGTCGATGTTCACACAGGTGTTGGGACTTTCCGCGTTGGTGTGCCTGATGGCTCTGGCCCACGGGAAACCAGAGGAGGAAGACCTCCTTCCCGCTGAATCCGCCCATTGGGGCTACAGCGGATATGGGGGCTATCCCAGCGGTGGCGGCTATGGCGGCTATGGCGGCTATGGAGGTATTTCTGGAGTTCTATTTCAAATCTCACAGCTGTCGATATGAGCAAACAAATACGCACTGCGCTACATTAACAAGTTGAGTGATCATAAAGCTAAAAAATTTTTATTTCCGTCCAGAAGTCAAGATCACTCGCAGTAATAATAATACTAGCCGGTGTATGGAAGGTTGTGCGATTTTTAATGGTTTACGATACCCAAGTCTGACGATGACGTCTAAAGATTATCGAGGATGAAAGGGTGATGGTATTGTGACGGATGAGGATGGCATCGAGAGACTCGACTGAATGTCCGGGGATTCGGTGGTGTAATGGTAGCACACCTGACCGGCAATCAGGAGGCCCNTAATGGTAGCACACCTGACCGGCAATCAGGAGGCCCGGGTTCAATTCCCGGCCGTTCCTTGGCTTCTTTCGTCCTCTCGTGCCGTCCGTCGTCCGTCTCCCATTTTACCTCCGTAACAGTATAGAGAACATGGATGAATTTACAAGGAGTGCTCCTAAGCACGTTCCGAACGAATCAGAATTTGACTGACGAAAAGCAGATTGGAATTTATAAGTTGCATGCAAAAGTAACGCGCACCCTGGTAGATTAGTAGCACCCTCTCGAGGGCTGTAGCCGACAGGGTAGAAGAATCAAAATTTATGGAAGAAATCGACGACTTTTCTTCCTAGGTTTGATTGATCTATGAAGTAGTCTCGTATCCGGAAGACAGAATTCGACCCCTTAAGTGACAGTTCGGTTTTTCCATTTTCTATTCATATGTAAACTTTCTCCCCCCCCCCCCCCCCTTCTTCGACTACCTAGGCGGAGGCTACGGAGGCTACGGAGGAGGCTACGGAGGCTACGGAGGCGGATACGGGGGCTACGGTGGCTACGGTGGCCACGGTGGCTACGGTGGCCACGGCCATGGTCACCATCACCATCATCATCATGGATATCATGGATAATCCCCTTCTCGTGCCGATCAAATTTCCCCGCTTTCCCTCTCATCTGTCATCTGTCATCCATTCGCACTCTCATCGCACGAAGACATTCGCTCAGCCCTTCTACAAAGCGACTATGTTTTGATTGATCGTCGAAACGATGTCTTTTTCATTCTAAATAAGCACCAGAGAGCATTTATTTCCTCCTGATTGATCATTTGGTTTTGAATATATCAATCCGGTGCTTTCACGAGGCGGAAATTTTCGGAAATTTCTGCACAGTGTTTTCGTTTCTCCGTGCATCTCGACTGCCAAAAAATGTCAATCATGGTTGCGATGGCAGATACTTTCCGAAGAATGATAAGGGGAGCAGTCTGGAATGGTCAAGATGCGAACCGGTTATCGAACATGCGAGACAACAAGGGGACGGGTCATCGAACCCATTCATTCCGTACCCGAGAGTCTTCAGCCATAAACGAAGCACGCCCGCATCCCCGAGGACAGACCCGCAGCGGGCCTCATCCGGCGTCATTCCGCCGCGAGTCCCCGGACGACCGAGAGCGTCGACGCCGTCGACGCTCTCGGTTGGACGGCTGCCACTATACAGCCCGGATGTCGCATTGTGCGGGTGTCATTTACGGGAAACACTTTTTCACTTTTGCCAGCGTTTCACATGTGTAATGAGGTGCAATTGGTCTCACGTGAATCGCTTCGATGCTAGGCCTAATCGTTTTATGCTACCGGAATACGAGAGATTGTACTCAGGTGGGATAAGAGTCCTAATTTAAATTATTTATCCCAAGGATTACCATCAACCCTCACGTGCTTGTTCATAATTTCATTTAAAGACTTTTTTTTTAGTGCTCCTCGTATGTAATAAAGATGATGACTGCATTCGTTCACGCTGAGGGGATTTCCTGTCAGTGCAGAAAGAGCATAAAGAACTTTAGGGTGGATTTTTGAACAGAGCACTATCCGATAATGCAGCTTTATTTACTGGATTTATCATGCATTTTCTCTGAAATAAAGCTGCATTATCGGATAGTGCTCTGTTCAAAAATCCACCCTTAGTGTGCTTTTATTAGCTGCCCCTCTCATTTCCAAGTGTTTTGCTTCCGTTTATTCCTTTCAGAGCATTCTTCCCGTATTAACTTTTAATTAATTAAATTAAGCACTGTCGACTCTTCGGTGGCATCAAGATGCGAATAATTCTCGATATTTCCGGATTCTTTCGTGCGCGGTGGAAACATCGTCCTCGACTGTAAAAATCTCCGATGCATCATTTTCCTACGAGCAGTCGCGATGCTCTCGTCCTCTTTCACTGCTTCTTCTTCTCGGTTGGGGCTGAAAGGTTTTTTTTTCTTCTGGTATGGTCTATTTCGTGGTCTGTGGTCTATTTCTTTCGTATGGTCTAGAGGAGGATCGCATTGTCCATTACGTTATTGGTTTGCAAGGGGTTTAGGTTTACTTTTTTTTTTCTCTGTGACATGTGCTTCATGAGAAAATTCCTTTTTATTTCTCCTCTGGTGTCTACCAGCCGTTTCAAGACCAGTTTCGCAGAGTGTTTTGGTAATTCTTCGTTAATTAACCGTCATCCACGTGGTGTCTTACGAGAAAATAGCTGAGACTGCGGTCGGTTTGTCGCTTTTCCTTCCCACAGCCTGGATCGGAGTGTCAGTCACTGGCTAAAACTAACATTTCCTATCCAGTCCTTGCAGTTGGCGGATCCAAAGTTGAAAAAGGGAGAGAGCGGCTGATTGAGCCAGCATAGACAGTGTTGCAGGTCGAACTCACTAAATGACGCATCTGGCATCCTATACGTTTCGCTCTCCTCCCATCCCCAGGCGATGCGGACGAGCCGAGGAGTTTTTACGTCGATCTACGGATAGCAGCTTTTACTTTTCCAGAAAGGTTTGATGACGCAGAGGAGAGAGATAACCCCAGTGGTATAGCAGATCTGTACTTAGGCTGGTTTCTTTTTCCCTCAACTTCTGAGGCTGCGACGATGTTTAGGGTCGCGAAGTGGTCGGTCAAACTCACTCACGAACCCTTTCATCCAAACCGGGAAGGTCAAGAAAGGCTGTTTTCTTAATAAACTTCGTTTCTTTTGAGGCAAGAGTCATACTTTATTCTGTCATGCTATGGTCGTCCCACATGTTCCAAATGGTAAGGCCTCGGGCTTTCCCCTTTCAAGTTCCAAGACTTCGTTCAAACAATAATTCAGTCCTAGGGAACCTGCAGCTCGGTAGGCTGTTCGGCGGACCTTGGTTTGTCCCGGATGATCGCAAAGAACAGGCCGGTACTTACATTTCTCTGGCTCGTGGATGGAGGGGGGGGGGGGGGGATATAATAAAATATTGACTTGGAGGTTCTAAAATGGACGAAGAGGGAACGGAATATACCCGAAAACAAGATTTGCTATTCAGCAAAAAAAAGACAGGAAGGAGTTCATGTAAGCCTGCGAACTGACATGCATGCGAAGGCACCATTGCACCGGCAAGCCGCTATCGAAACTTCGTTCCATTCAAGGCTAACGCTTTTAAAGTGAGCAATCATTGGGAGACCTGTGCAGGCGAGAAATCGAGTGCTCGTTAAAAAAAATGTCGATCCGGGAAAAAAGCCGAAGGCGCGAAGGCCATCGACGATGGGAACCCTGGTGGACGAAGAGCAGATAACCAAAGTGGAGAGAATGATGGCCTGGGTTACATGAGTAGTCAGATAGGCGCAACAACTACTGTCCAAGGGGGGGAGGGGGGGGGGGTAATGGTGTGACTCAGCGCTAGAAGATAACACAAGCCAAAGGATTCGGGGTCTATGCTAGTATGCTGCTCAATGATGCATATTAATGTTGGGCTGGGAAAGGTGAACGGGGAGGGTTTTCGTCCAGGCATGGCATGTTTAAAAAGAAAAATGATGAATTACGTCAGAAATTAATAGGGAATCGGCTCCGGTTCGTTTGAGGCCTTCACCCAGCATGTACTAAACACGAGATAATTTTATATTTCGTATATTTAATGTGGGAATGGAGACCTCGCCTATTTTCCATCTATCTCCATTTCCAACTCGAGTCTCTTTCCTTGTTTTCCTCCGCGAAGGATGACGTCGAAGTGAGGACAGAAATGAAGCAACTCGACTACACTGTAAAAAAAATATATATATATAGGGTAAAAGACCCAGTGATGGGCCTGTTAATGGCGGGTACTCAGTGATGGGCCACTTCGCAGGAAAATTCCAAAAACTAGGCATTTGTTCCATGAACACCTCTGAAGTGTCCATGTGCTTGAATGCTGCTAGCATATGTCACAACATGGGTAGGCTTGCTATGGAAGCTTAGCTATTGGAATTTTTATGTGCTGTGGCCCATCACTGGGGACCGGTCCATCACTGGGTCTTTTACCCTATATACGCGGTAAATCAAATTTTTAAAAATTTAATTCCTGGAGCTGCCAGGATCTCAGGTCTTAGACACGACAGATAATGTTATGATCACGCATTCACATGATCACGAGTAATTAAGCGACTAATTAAGCGAAGATGGTGAACAGATGGTTGTAAGGATCCCATGGAATACCATGATGGTTTGAATGATGAAAGCTAATTCCTTCGAAAATTGCCTCATGGATAACTGTACCTTACTCGGAATATACTGCACCAAACGAGTCCATTTTTATTACCGGCATCACGTGTATTATCTTCATTCATTTTGCAAAATCTCGCATAAAATTTCTCTGACAGAGATGCATAAACTGCGAAGGATTGCAGATACATGATACTAAAAATATTTTAAAAACACTTTACAACATGTCTTTTAAACAGCAGAGAAGCTGTTTGGAAAATTCTGCAAAATGTGTTTTGGCGGTGCGCATCACGTCAGTTATCGAATTGACTCGTATTCTGTGCTCCTGGTTAGNTTGCAAACAATGTAAATTTCTTGCGATTGCCATGAAAATGACATCACGTTTACGTAAAATTTATGTTCCTATATTTACGTCACCAAAGTGTACGTGTATTTTACATCAATTAGACGTCACTCCATTTGACGTGAAGTACATGATATCAGGTTTATGAAAAATTAACATCACACCATCCATATGAAACTTTAGCTGACCATCCTGCAGTTGCAGTACCAAGATTCCTCACTAGATGGAACCCTTGTTCCCTGCATCCTATAATTACTATTAAGTACTGGTTTTCCTGATATAGTACCAGGTTTTATTACCATCCTTTTACTTTTTATTATGCAATCCATGAATATATATATGGAAAACATGAAATTATAATATATTTTTTTATAATACATGACTCAGGGAATCATTAAATGCTGAAGTTAAGATTTTTATTACAGCAGTGCACGGAATTAGGGAAGAGTAGAATCCCAACCCCACAAGTACTACATCTTCTCTATCCTAAAAGGAAGAGAGCTCCCTTGAACATCTACTCCTCCTCCCGAGGTTCCAGTACGGGAGGAGGAAGCAGTAGGTCACTTTGGTACTCTTGAGTGCTGGTGAGAATGAGTACTCGTGTACGCGTCCAACCAGCCTAGAGTTCTGAAGAACGTAAAGGAAGAGGAGGTTCGGTATATCAATGGGACTGATTGACTCTTTAAATACGCATGAATGCCAGGCGAAAATTTGCATAAATCTTACGCAAAAAGAATGTAAACATGCTGTTTGGAATGCAAACGGGAATGTCAATTTTACGTAAAATTTACGTTAATTTTATATCACCGTTTACGTATCACAGAGGTGACATTTCTGCAAACATGTTGACATTTTCTTGACAAAGGTTTGCATAAAAATGATATAAAATGGACAAAAACTTTGCATTCATTTTACGTAAAATTAACATAAACATGCTGTTTGGGTATAGATGGCATACTGCGTAGAAGATGCTTATAGTCAAATGAACACCAGCATGAACATGAGACACGTTGATGCAAAGAAAGTTACGAATGCCTATTGACTTGTGTGATCGCATCAAAACCGTAGATTATCATACAGCTCCTGGCATATCTAATTGCAAAAGTGGCGACGCAATTTTGAAATGTCCTCCCTCCTCTCATACACCTTGATATCCTGGGATTTCCTATGGTTTTAAACGCGGATTACGTCTGGTGCTGTAAGTACTCTTAAGTAATCTTAGAAGTAATTAATAAAAACCCGGGAGTTCTAGGGTAAAATCTTTATCTGGTATGACTTCAGTCTTTCTTGACTCACATGTGAGTCTAGAATCTAACATCCAAAAAACCAGCTGGTATGGACATGATTCTGGTAGTTTCCACAGAAGAAACCATTCGCTTCCTTGCTGAAAGGAAGCCGTGGCTCTGTGATGTGCTTGTCCCAGCCTTTACGTTTTAGGGAAAGGCGGACAAGAAAGAACGCCTCATCCTCGTTTCAAGTAATCTTTATTAACGTGTTCGGGGAGCATTTCCGATTTTTCTCTCTTCAACATTTTCTCCTCTTGGACTTCCTGGAACATCTACGTTATACATTGACATTTCGGATTCCAACTTAACTATTATTCATATTTCCACTTTCGACATTTCGAAGTTCAACACTTCCCGTCCATTCCCGTCCATTCATTTCCCTCTGAAAATACAGGGCAGTTTTATTTATTCTTACTCATTCGTCGATGCTTTGTTTCGTGTTGAACAGGTCATGTAAGGCGCTTTTGTACTTTACTGCATTGATCATCTTCGCCCTCGGGGTAGGGTAAAAGACCCAGTGATGGGCCTGTTAATGGCGGGTACTCAGTGATGGGCCACTTCGCAGGAAAATTCCAAAAACTAGGCATTTGTTCCATGAACACCTCTGAAGTGTCTATGTGCTTGAATGCTGTTAGGGTAAAAGACCCAGTGATGGGCCTGTTAATGGCGGGTACTCAGTGATGGGCCACTTCGCAGGAAAATTCCAAAAACTAGGCATTTGTTCCATGAACACCTCTGAAGTGTCCATGTGCTTGAATGCTGCTAGCATATGTCACAACATGGGTAGGCTTGCTATGGAAGCTTAGCTATTGGAATTTTTATGTGCTGTGGCCCATCACTGGGGACCGGTCCATCACTGGGTCTTTTACCCTATATACGCGGTAAATCAAATTTTTAAAAATTTAATTCCTGGAGCTGCCAGGATCTCAGGTCTTAGACACGACAGATAATGTTATGATCACGCATTCACATGATCACGAGTAATTAAGCGACTAATTAAGCGAAGATGGTGAACAGATGGTTGTAAGGATCCCATGGAATACCATGATGGTTTGAATGATGAAAGCTAATTCCTTCGAAAATTGCCTCATGGATAACTGTACCTTACTCGGAATATACTGCACCAAACGAGTCCATTTTTATTACCGGCATCACGTGTATTATCTTCATTCATTTTGCAAAATCTCGCATAAAATTTCTCTGACAGAGATGCATAAACTGCGAAGGATTGCAGATACATGATACTAAAAATATTTTAAAAACACTTTACAACATGTCTTTTAAACAGCAGAGAAGCTGTTTGGAAAATTCTGCAAAATGTGTTTTGGCGGTGCGCATCACGTCAGTTATCGAATTGACTCGTATTCTGTGCTCCTGGTTAGGAGTTGTTTGTTTTTGTTAAGAGTTCATCCTATTAAGGGTGATAGAATTCCCGTCAAGGTCAAGTGAAGTCCAAGTCCAAGGTCCAGTAGTTTCACGCAGAAATACGGAAAATAGCTCGTGTAGTTCTCACAAATGCAATGCTTAAATGGAGAGCAGAAAAAAAATTAAGTTGTGAACATGCATGCGTTTTCCTCCAAGTTGCTCTTAGCTATTTGGACAGATGAAGAATATGGAGTGGGGGCGAGGTCCACAGAATACAGTGCTTCGAAATATTGAGGGGGGAAGAGGAAGACGAAAGAAGATAAGACGGAGAAAAATCAGTGATGACTAGGTCGGGAAAGAAGCGGAAGACGAGAATAACAATAATCGCGAACTTGGGTTCCAGCGTGTGCACACGATGCACACGAAGTGGGGAAATCCACTCGAGCTTCAAGGTCACGGCCAAGTCTCGGAATCCCCCCCAGTCATATAAGGGGGGGGGGAGGAAGTGGGGGGGAGGGGGGGAGGGGGGATGCTCTCCTGGAGCAATTGCACGAATCACTAAAGATAGTCATCCCTATTTCGACTGGGAAACCCCCATGGGCAATGGCGAAGCTCCTTCTTCCCAGAAAGAAGAGGCTTAATGGAAGGGTAAGATCTGAAGGATAAGAAAAAAGAGTCCATGTCCAGCTAATTTGAGTCAGAAGTACTTCGCTTCACACCCTACAGTATAAATAGCCCCGACCGGATCAGATCCATTTCATTCTCCTCCTGCCACTTGACCATTCGACGTAGGCCTGTGCTCTCATCGTTTGTGTCTGGAACTGCGCAGAAACCTTCAAAATGAAGCTCGTGAGTTCGTCCTTTGATTGGCTCTGAATTTTTTGGGGAATGTCCGAGTGTCGATGTCACGATTCATCGCGGTTAGAATTAAGAAATCCTGGGTTCCCAATCGAGACCTTTATTATACTTTTATTGTCCTTTACTATCGATTCGATGCCAGGCTTGAGAAACTTCTACCATCGCAGATCTCGTTCAAGAATTACTCGCTTCTTTCTTTGCTATCCCTTTGAGAGACAATTCATCTCCTCGCATCGCTAACGCAGAATCCTGAGATATGCTTTCGCAGGTATTTACGTTTTTTCTGACTTTCACTTGACGTCTGCATGAAGTAATCGCTAAGTTTGATGTTACTTTTTGACAATCAAAGGTGGAGTCGCTGATTGACTGCCGTAAACGCTTCTAATGTATTTAAGTTTGTACTCCTTTGGGGGAAATAACCCATTTTGAATGTAGCTTTCCTTTATCCATAGACTTTTATGTAGTATTAGCTAGACCGCTTTTCCCTTTCTTCAACCTACCCTGTAAAATCAACTAAGGACTTGTTTCGTGTTTCATGAACCAGTTCAGCGAGGAAGCGTAACGTTAAGCCTCTGGAGTTTCTCGATTAATCTCGATTTTTATATCTGTGTGCCTCCGTAATTCAAAGGCATGTTCGACGCCATACTGTTAATTCAGGGATGTCCTCACACCGTATGTCCATATCCCACAACATCAAACGGTCACCGCTAACTACTGTTTCAATCTCAGCTCATCCCATGAACTGAGCACAAAAATGTATCACACTTGAAAAAAAAGAAGAGCCAAACACTGATGCGAAAGCAGAAGCCGTCACGAATCTGACATAACTCCAGCACAATATCCGGCAACCATGGGGAACGGAAGCTTAGCCCACACGCTAAGCTAAGCCTTAATAAACAGCAACTATTTTCATTTTTCATAGAGAAATGGTGCATCGCCAATAAAAAAAAGGGCACTTATCGTATTCTACAAGTCAATCTCTCTCTTTTGGTGAGGTTATCTCCTTCAGAAACTCCCCAGGAGAGACTTCGCTGGGGGGGAGAAAAAAAAATGAAATTCACATTTTCACAATAGCAAGATTCAATGTTCTCCATAACCCCAGGAGCTTCAAGCTTGCTGAAGCGGTAACAGAAAGGAGTTAAAGAAAGAAAGGGAATAGGAACTCGCCTTTTCCCTTTCCCATTCCCTTCTCATCTCGCGCCTATCGCTTTCCAACAATAATTTTTCTTCGTGTTCTAATAGACATGTGGTTTTTAACGATTTGTTGTCGATGTTCATACAGGTTTTGGGATTGCTTGGGTTGTTGTGCCTGACGGCTCTGGCCCACGGGGCCGAAGACGATGGTGAAGACCTCACCCCTGCTGAATCTGCCCAGTGGGGCGGATATGGGGGCTATGGAGGCTACGGAGGATATGGTGGCGGCTATGGAGGTTATGGTGGCGGCGGCTATGGAGGTAATTCTAGGGTTGTGCTTCGCTTTTTATCGTCATATTGATTATACATACCTATTATACTCTGTTAACTAATGGGGTGATGATGAACCAAGGGAAATTTTATTTATGTCTTGAGGTTACTCCCAGGAGAATAATGAATAACACATGTATATGCACGGCAGCATACGTATAGAATGCAATTTTTCGTTATGCCAACATCCTGTTGTACCAAATCCAAGGAATCGGTGAGGAAGGTCGGTGGAAACGCGAAAGCAAAAAAAAGTCATTCTATTTCTGTCTAAATTAGGATACGCAACACGAATCTGACAGAAAAGTACAGACATCGGTGGTATTTTAAAATACCAAGGCACTAAGGGTTGAAGGCATCTATTTGAAGAACCAGTATCAATTAAGTTGCAGATCTATTATCTCAAAAGAAATTAAGAAAAGGTAAAGTTCAAATATTTGAAAATAGAACTTACCCAGAAATTCCCGCTATGGCGAAAAGATACCCAATGTCCCCCGGTTCTTCGACATTGAGATTTTCTATGTACTTTTTCTTTCCCCTCCTCTTCATAGGCTACGGAGGGTACGGAAGAGGATTCGGTGGTCATCACCGGCGTCATCACCATTTTGGCTGAAGGTCTTCTTTGGGCAGCCATCTTTTCCTCTTCTGCCGTTTCATCTCTTCTCATCTATCGGCCTTTTCCATTCGCATCGCACAGCTTAACCATGGAAGGGATTTTGCTTTCATCATAGCCAAAGTTGATATCTTTGTGATTCTGAATAAAAAGTCAGAGAGCATTTCATATATTTCTGTTCAATATTTCATTTCCTGACATTTATATTCGATACTTTCATGGGAAGAAATTCTCGCGAAATTCTGCAGAGAGCATCAATAAATAAAAAAGTATTTTCGCGTCGTACTTCCCAGTTGGCAGATAAGTTCATTGCTTTACCAAACATATATGGGTTCCGGTGGGAACCTGCCAAAGAGAGCGAATAGGGGCAGCCTCGTTGCATGGGCAAGAAGGGGACCGGGTACTGAACAGGGAAGACGAGAGGAAGGACGAATGGATATCCCATTGGTTCTGTACTCATGAAACTGATTTGAAAGTTTGAAGTGCAGCATCAAGTAGCACATAATGTGGAATCCGCTTTGAATCAACATTCGGATGTCGAATTGATACTCAATGTTGGCTTAATGTTACTTTGGACTATTGCGTGAGACATGCCACAACGTGCTAACCCTTACAAAACGCCTCTCCTGAAGATGAGATGGGAATATTTTTGTTCTCTTGAACACAAAAAACTTAAGGAATCAAGAAAACATTCAGGATAAGGTCCACAATTCCTGGAATTACTGACCTGGAGTAACAGTACAAAATTTGTTTGATTTCTAAATTTGAAGGACACCGGAATGAAAATGAAATTGAAAATCACTTCTTTACAAAGCTATATTGATTGTAAATATAGACTAACCACTGCAGTAACTGGTGTGGTACACGTTTAGAATCTTCTACCATCCCCATATATTTTTCTGGACCACCATAGGTTCAAAAGGGTTCCATGGCACGATTCGTGCATAAGATAGGGTTTCGCTTTGACTTATGAGACCTTTATAATCAAAGTCTACAACTTATAAAATATTTCATGGGAAATGAAGATGGGGGTCGCCATGTTGTATGGAGGACGAAAACGCCCGTTTTCGTTGTAACAGTACTCGTAAGCGCGATTGCCACTTCAGTGTTCTCCGACTTGAATAACGTTTTGGCTTAACTTTGAAGGTCATCTATGTCAAAGAGAAAAAGCACTATCACAAGAACGAATCGTCTCATGGAACCCTTTAGGACCTATTCCAGGTGTTCCCGAACTTCTGGGCTCGAGACTCAGAGTAACGTATCATCAGCTTTTTTTGTTATCACTAAACCCAAACTCAAACTAATCTCAGAGAAGAAGCAATAAGCACAGACCAAGTAAGCTGTATTCCAATGTTAGGCTAGAACAGTGAGAAAGTCAACATATTTTGGGGGATGATGGGCCAGTTGGGTTCTTTTCTAACCTCAACTGACCCATCATTCTCTTTGGCCTTTGACACAACCGGTGGGAGAGTCAACGGGATCCACCAACCGTGCCATTGCGACGATAGGTCACACCCGAATGATTAAGACTAGACTGGAAGGTCGTAAGAATACCCAACTCATACGTGACTCGGGTCGGGTCGGTCATCTTGGCTGAGGACCGAACCCATCCGAGCACAGGGCGCATTCTTGAGTTGATTGGAACCACTGAGCAAAGAAAAAAGAGCTGGAGATGGCACGCCCATAGAGATCGTATATTTCATACGATCTCAATGGGCATGCGAGTCTGTCGTGCCCAAGGAGGCTTCTTACGAGGTATTGAAAATACGTTCCAATCTATTCACATTTGAATAAGTTCGTGTCAAGCGATAAAACAAATCTCAGCATAACATCATGAAAAGGCAATGTCCCGATCGAGGGCTCGACTCATAGTCCAGTCATTACACTAGCAAAGCAAACTCCCTCACAAAACGTCAACCTGCACCCACCAGGGGTGGACGGCAGGTGGATGACAGGTGGAAAGGAGGTGGACGCTCGCCCCCCTCCTCCCCCGGGGGACAGGAGGTGGACACTAGCTGTGGAAAAGGAGGGGGACAGAGGATGAACGTGCACTTCTCCCTCGAGAGAAAGGAGGAGGATTTTGATTCCACCTGGGGGGACTGAAGGTATTAGAGGATCTGGACAACAGGAGGAAGAAGCGGTTAACAAGTGAACAGGAGGAAATGTAGAGATAGGGATGGCACTGGGTTCGGTGGTATAATGGTAACACACCTAGCCGGCAATCAGGAAGCCCGGGTTCAAAACCCGGCTGTCCACTTGTAACGAGGTGGCTAAACTTGAGGATCCGTGACAGCATCTAGGTAGCGAAATAAAGGTACCTCCTATAAACATAGATTCACCCAATTTTTGCTTGATTTCGGATGCGTGCTGCTTTGCACAGTAAGCGCGGCAAGTTAATCACGTGTTATGGGCTTTGGTAACCTGTAGCGGCCATGTTGCACACCCCGCCCAGGCCCCTGCTTCAGCTAGCATCACTGAGCTAAGAAATAGAACTGGAGATGGCGCGGCCATAGGAGTAGCATAGGGAAAACGGGTGCATTTTGAAGCCATATTGGTTGTGTCTAGGCTAAAGCGGGCCTGCGGTGAGCATTGGCCGAGTAATGGAGCAGGTACCGCGGGAACACTGGAGCAGCCCTTCTGAATACGGAAGCATGCCCTGCCAATACCCTTTTTGAAGCCATATTGGTTGGGTTTAGGCAAAAGCGGGCCTGCGGTGAGCATTGGCCGAGTAATGGAGCAGGTACCGCGGGAACACTGGAGCAGCCCTTCTGAATAGGGAAGCATGCCCTGCCAATACCCGCCAACACCTCTACCATGTACCTCGTGGTCGCCCTTCGTTTCCTTTAGCCTATGTTTACCTTTGAATGTTCAATCGAAGTTCGTTTGACTTTATGCCTTAGACTTGCTGTAAAATATGTCGACTGTGATCATGCAAGGGTGGCGTAACGTTATCGCCTTAGTAGGCCCAGCAATCTCAACAAAGGCAAGCCTGGAGCTTGGAGGCCCACTCGAGAAATAGGAGACTCGCCCACAATAAAGATGAGTTCCGACATGACGTTATCAGCCCTACGATACTCCCCCAGAATTATTAGGTACCATGACTGCCTGCCATCATGGTCACGACAGCAAGAAAACTGGGATGGGAAATTATGAAAATCCCATTGTAGTGAATGGAGAAGAGCCATCACGGACCCAAGTAAGATGGCTTCCAATTGCATTGTGCGCCATCTCCAGTTCTACTTCTTAGCTCAGTGGGCCCACCCTGTTCCCACGATGAAAGGGGAGCCTCAGAGGTCATCCACCAGTGATGCCCCCTTCCCCTTGAAAGGACTGGCCCACGAGCTCTTTTTGTCGGAACTTTTTTTTCGCGTTTATATTAGCGACATTGTTCTGTGGACAGAGACTTGCGTGACTAATCATAGTCATGGATTCTGCAAGAAATCAAATCCGCGAGTTAGGTAATTCATTTGACCACTGCTAATGTAGGATTCGCGAAATGCAAAAACAGAGCAACAAAGGCAGCTATTGAAGTAATAAATTCCAAAGGAATAAGCTTGCCTGCATACGCCCATGTCGCTAGCCAGTTCTCCGAAAGATTCTCTCAATGGTACGTGGTGGCAGATTCAAGAAAAAGGAGGAGTTCTCCTCGCATGAATTAGAAGTTTTGGTGGAAGAAGTGCACCAGCGAAAAAGTGTACTGTTTGGAAAGTTCACATCCACTTTAACAGCTTCAACAAAGCAACGTGCATGGGCGGCGATTGCAGAGCGAGTCAATGCAGCAGCAAAGAGTCCAAGATCGGTTGATGATATCAAGAAGAAATGGAGCAATCTTGCCTCAAATGTGAAGCAAGGAGAAAGCAATCAAGTACTGGAACGGGTGGTGGAAGTCGTGTGTAAATCGATCGGGACCAACGAGCTTCATTGAGCACTTCAAGTGCTCATGCTGAACCAAGGTATGCACTTTCGCTAATATAATTGGACTCGAGTAAGCTTGGGGTTGTGATAAGTTATAATCGAAAGCTTCGGGAAGGAAATGCAGTATATTCTGAGAAGTCATACATCTCACAAGCATGGCTGGAAATTTATATTTAGACTTCCTGAGGCGGAAGAACGCCGTCAGAAGAAAGGGGAGAACCGCCATCTTCGAAAAGAAAACGAAGCGGAAGTTACGAAGAGAGGCTGCTTGCCCTCGAAGAGGAGAAAGTCCGCTATCTCGGGGAAATTTCTGGATTCTTAAAGCAAATAGCCGAGAATGGAATTCCCGTGAGAAGCACAGATGCTTCCGCGTTTGCTGAAGAACCTGTTGAAACCGTTCTTGGAGAGACATTTTCGACATTATAAGTGGCTCATTTATTTCTTTGTCAGTTTGAAGGTATTTTAAACAATATTTTGGTTTACCAAGTCTGGTAAGTCGGCTGCCTAGTCGAAATTTCATTATGCAAAGTGTCTTTTAAAACAGATCCATATTTATTCGCCCAAGCCTTGGGGTGCACAAGTCGAAAGACAGAGGGCCATTTCCAACTTTTACTCACATACCGCGGGCTGTTTGTCTGACTACCTGTAGTCAACAAAGCAAGGTAGCACTTACAACGCTACCAGTCATGACAGTCTGCATGTTGGGCCCATGGCCTTGAGTGGCTTGGCCTCGTAGCTTCCGCACATTTAGCCTATGGAGCTAGGCTCTACGTACTTCGGAACACACTACTACCTAAATTCATTGGCATCTCCCAATGCTAAGTACACTTCGTTGACTGCTCTTCCTCTTAGCCTATAGTCTATATCGGGATTGACTTGTAGGCCACTCGTGTTAGGCAAAAGCATTAGCATTCTCGGTCGGATAAGTCGAAAAATCCTTGGATGCGAATGAGTTAAAAGTAGGGCTGTCATGATAGCAGTTTGCAAAACATCGGGGCGGGGGGATTCCATATTTTCTCGCCGCGATCGGAGCGCGGACCTCTATCCGGCTTCCTTAATCTCACGCTTGTGATCGGGGTGGAAGGGAATGTGTGACCTTCGCAAAGAGTGATGTCATCTTCGGTAATTGGGGGCATGGTAGGCTTCATCATTTCATCGATGGATGCATCTGGACAACCCTAATTTTTCCTAATTTCGGTTGAGTATCAGCTGCCAAGCCCCGTTCACGCAATTTTTTTTTTCTTTTTCTTCGTTCTATACTGTCTTTGGACATCGGCACCGGCAGATAGGAAACCTGACGATGATGCCATACCGACGGTTGCCGAAACATGGATGTTGCTTATTCTAGGGCTGCATCGATGAACAAATTGATAGGAATGTAGAGAAGGGATTAACCAATGTACGTTTTGAAATCAAGGGAGTATAAGAACAGTCCATTTCCGCAGCATGCACCTCATGAGGTCGAGCCCAAGACAGAAACAGAAGAGAAAAAGAAATTCTCGGTCTTCCCCCCTCTCCTTTCCCACTTCCTGTCTCCGATCCGACTTTTTTTTCCCTTCCCGTCTTTCACAAATTCTGGAAACGCTGGGGCTGACTACATGATAGGAAATTGCCCGCCCATGCGGGTCACGCCGTTTCTTCCTTTCCCCGCCCGGACGGACTGTATTGTACTGTACTCGCCTCAATCCAATGGGACATTTCCCCTTAAAAACATTTTTCCGATGCCCGTGATGGTAAAAAAAAACAATCGATATCTCCAACTATCGATAGTGGTATCGATCTATCGTGACAACCCTAGATAAAAGACACACCTGTATTATAGGAATAGAAAAGACTACTAGCCTTCGCCATGGAGCCATTCCATGACATCTGACCGAGGAATGACGCCCGACCACCTCGCCGAACTTCGACCGGTTGTGTCACGAGGCGCAGGTCTCGCATTAGTTGAGGTAAGTTTCGGCGCCTAAATGCCAAGTCATGTTTTTCTTTGCGATTTTAGCGCATAGGGGGGGGGGGGGGGGGGCCTTAGGTACCATGACTGCCTGCCATCATGGTCACGACAGCAAGAAAACTGGGATGGGAAATTATGAAAATCCCATTGTAGTGAATGGAGAAGAGCCATCACGGACCCAAGTAAGATGGCTTCCAATTGCCCCAAATCCAATTGCATTGTGCGCCATCTCCAGTTCTACTTCTTAGCTCAGTGGGCCCACCCTGTTCCCACGATGAAAGGGGAGCCTCAGAGGTCATCCACCAGTGATGCCCCCTTCCCCTTGAAAGGACTGGCCCACGAGCTCTTTTTGTCGGAACTTTTTTTTCGCGTTTATATTAGCGACATTGTTCTGTGGACAGAGACTTGCGTGACTTATCATAGTCATGGATTCTGCAAGAAATCAAATCCGCGAGTTAGGTAATTCATTTGACCACTGCTAATGTAGGATTCGCGAAATGCAAAAACAGAGCAACAAAGGCAGCTATTGAAGTAATAAATTCCAAAGGAATAAGCTTGCCTGCATACGCCCATGTCGCTAGCCAGTTCTCCTCGCATGANAACCGTTTACAATGAACGATTGTGGCAATTAGCTGGAATATCGTGATGGTGTTTAGGAACAGTCTCCCTGTATACTGTAAGCTATAAATGTATACATATAATGAAGCGGTTCAGTTCCGAATGGGTAATGAGGTGAACAGAGGATTGTCAAGGAGACGTTATGCTCATAATAGATGGTTCAAATTTCCACCTATTAGACGGCAAGCGTAGCGGCCGCAGGCCCGCTAGTAAAATGTAAAATTGATCCATCTGGAAGGCTAATTGCCTACATCATGAACACCTACCTGCAACGCCAGCGAGTCCAACCAAAATGGAAAGGTTCCCGTACAGTCCTTACCCTTCGAAACGGGGACGTCAATGACTCGGGGAAATTTAGGCTTATCGGCCTCCCCACCATCTATTAATACTAGTTCTTCTCCGGCATAATTGCCGGAAGGCTGATGATGGACGAGACAAAAGATCCTCTCCCCAGAACAAAAAGGCTTCATCTCGAACACAGAAGGCTGCATGGAGCAAATCTTTCTCGTGGAAAGTACTATTGGTGAGGCCAGGAGGAGAAAGCTCAATCTTACAATTGCCAGGTTAGACCTTGAAAACGCCTTTGACTGGAGGACTCGGTGCGGTAGGCAGCCAACCTGGCACCGACTTGGACTACCGCCTATGCTCCTGGGAATCCTATACGATCTATATGATGGATTTAACTCCATATATCAGACCTGTGAAGGACCCACAAGGAAGATCCCAATCGAGGCAGGCGTCAAGCAAGGACACCCGCTCTCGGCGATACATTTCAACATCGTCGTGGAGGTCCTCTTCCGCAAGATCAACACCACAATAGAATCTTGCACTCCCTTTTCGATGCTGAGCTGACTATAGGGTTATACGCCGACGATCTTGTCCTGATCAGCCCCTCTGGAGATGGCCTTCAACATCTGCTCGATACAGTAAGCGAAGTTGCAATCGCCATAGGTCTGCACTTCAGACCAGACAGGTGCATGTTCCTATACTACGTAGCAGAACAGCTGGCTCATCTAATTTTTTCATGGATGGCCTGGTGCTCCCCCAAATAGGACCTGAGGAACACTACTTATACCTGGGAGCACCTCAGCGGTTTTAGTATCCAAGAGCAAAACTGGAGTATGCAGTGGGCAGGACGATAGAGGCCTCGTAAGGTTAGGGATTAACCAACAACGAATTCCTATTCCTGTCTGGAGCCAGTGTGTGGAGCTGTCGCGCGACTTTCCCTTGATCCGGGCGTTTGGTGAGTTCTTCTGTATGCTTTTCCCTCATCGTCTGTCTCAGGGTTTTGACGATGGATGATGGCAGCATCACGACACTCTTCCCTTTCAGGTCGGCATGGACAGATATGACTTGTTTCCCGTCGTCCTCCTCGATCTTGATGAGAACCTCGAGTCGACGTGCTGCGGCTCGGCATCTCGACCATAGGGTCCTGATGTCGCCCGTGTCTCTCGTGCCAGTCATATTGGGAGGCCGGAGAGATACTCCTGATGTTCCTCTCTCGTTGGTTCCGGGCGGTGGGTGATCGTTTTGAGGACGAAGTGAAGTTGTCCTTTCGCAATCGTAGCGATCCTCCCATCATTGGAACTCATCATCCTTATTGCTTGGGTGAGGGTGAGGGTGAGGATGTCGGCGTCTTCCAGAAGGTTGATGATTTCCAGGCCACCTGTTGCCTTCTCTGCATGGAGGTAGTGATTTGTAGCCCACTTTGAGAGGTGAAAGATGTTGGAAAATTCTGCGATTGCCGTGGCAAGGGGTTGCAGAGTCTTCTTTTGGACATACGAGGCTCGCATGATGTATTGGAGCCTCGTCTGGATCGTAGAGTTAACCTTTTCCACTCGAATTTTTTTTCATGTGTTTTCTCCGGTAGCTCGTATTTTTTACCACATAAAACGAAAAAAATGAAAATACGTAATTTTTTCCGACAAAATATTATTAATACATGGCAGATAAGTTTGGTGCAGCAAGGTGACCCACCCGAGTGAATGAAGAGGCCTTAAATCTGTGGTATACTGCACCAAACGAGTGCAAGGGTCAATGGGCGAGTATACTCGCCCATGAGGCGTTCCAGCTCAAGTGGTCAAATTTTCGTCACATTCGTTGGGCTTCAGACTCCGATTTGCTTGGAAAAATTATTGCATGCTGGCAATGAAGACTTATGAAAAGACAAAAAATGTTGGCTCTCTGGTTCTAACGGATCTCGAGATATACGGCCCCAAACTTCGCCCCCTAGAGCCATTAGGGTTAAAGCGCTATCTTTGGTCCTATTCGAGCTAGAGACGCGTTTTTGGACTCTAAGTAAAGCTGAGACCACGTAGAATCGCATTATTAAATGCATTTTCTGCAGCGTTTATTAGAAACTGGGTTATGCAATTACCAAAATGGTAAATATTGCAGAATTTTGCACGCAAATTAATAGCACTAACATGCATTGTAACACCTCGACCTTTCGTAAAATGTTCGTTGTCCCAAACTGTT
The DNA here is from genome assembly GCA_905338385.1 of Darwinula stevensoni. NCBI lineage: Eukaryota > Metazoa > Arthropoda > Ostracoda > Podocopida > Darwinulidae > Darwinula > Darwinula stevensoni. The sequence goes on along the minus strand of CAJPEV010003570.1, from coordinate 1,847 downwards.
CCCATATCCCGTCCTTCACTCCCGAATCTCGACTGGCGGAATCGAGACCATGGACTATGAGAATACTATGTGATTGAATTCTTTGAAAATTAGTATAGAGCGAAAGGGGGTCTTACAGGACCGCACCGAATATTACTTTCTTCAACATGTGGTTTTCCAGCATTCCCCCGGTGTGTTTCCCTTGAATGCCACAGGACACCAGTTGATTCTGCACAATTAGTAAAGCAAATATCTCATGAGGTAACAGCGAGGCTGCATGATGCTAGCCGACGTTTGCCCCTCTCCTCCGATTCGTCTGAGGCTTTCGCAGGTCGACTTTTCCCAACCCGACCGCATCAACTTGATTCATTTTCCTGTATTCGAGACTTTCGATGCAGTATTCGCTCGCGCCAGACGGGAATCTCGATTGTTGGCTGAGTGCACGCCCGATTCGCGGGCGCGGATGATCTAATCTTAATCTAGCCGATCCACATTCCTCTCAGAGCACAAAAGTATCCCCTATTCTTCATGCGGTACTGCGGGGGTTCGAAATTCCAAAGACTAGCCTCGGTCGATTGCTATGGAGTGGAACTCGCTGAAAATTTATTTATAAGAATTTTGGGTTCCATGCTTTGTGAATGAAGTCTATTAGCTTCAACTTGGAAGATGAGAACGTTTCCCTTGTGACAATTATTTAATTTATAAAATTTCCTGCAAATTTTACTCCATGACTGACTCCTCATCCCATGATGATGGAACGCATCTCCACCTTTCCATCCAAAACTTCATCGTTTCCCCCTTTTTAGATTTTTTTTTTCCTCGCGCTGAAAACATACGAAGTTTTCTTAAAGAAGTGAATTCCCTACTACATGTTCCTTCCCTTTGTCTCTCCTTCCCCCTGGCTCTCGCGCCTGGCCCAGCCAAGCACTCGTCTGATTTCGAACTAGCCTATGCTAGAGAGTGCCGCTAGGTGTAATTTCCGCTTTAACATTATCATAAGGTTTCCTTTTTTATCATGGTTAGTAATGCTAAGTATGGCACCCCGTAGGAAAGTTGGTGCTGATGCTGGTGATCAGTCATCTGATTATGAAAAGGATGGAAAAGAATATGAGGCTGATCTCTCAAAAGTGCTCCAATTTGCATTCAAGCGACGCATCAAGAATAGTGATTTTGTATTTGGTAACAGTGCGCCAAATCCACAAGAATTGGTGTTTATTGGAAATCCTGGACTGAGAATAGACATGCATGATCAGATGATTCAGATCTGGTTCTCGAGTGACGTGCGATATGCGATAGAAACGAGATGGAAAACCGCATCGTCAAGGTTTCTGAAGTTCTGAGGGAACTTTGGCGAACCGAGGTTGACAGATCGAAAGTTTGTAGAGAAGCGAACTCTCATTATTGGATAGTGTTCACTTCCCCTCATGGACGTGAACTTTGAGTACTGACGGATCGAACCGTATCATACATACAGCGTGCAATGGAAAATCTTTCCCCGCTTAAAAGTGATGCACTGTTTATTCCAAATATATTTAGTGTCCTAAATCTTGCGTTGCAGGAGGGAAAAGAGAAGACAGCAAGCAATAGACGAGAGATGCCTCACGAGTCGCCCATCACTTGCATATATTACGAGTACCGGCAACATCAAGGGGGAATTTGAAAGAATGCTCCTCGTTGCCTGGCAATCGTCGAGTCACAGATCCATCTCGATTCATCCAGCGCCGCTTACGGCGAGATCAATCGTCCGAAATGGGTAACTATTGCTGCTGTTGCCCGCGATCAGAAGAGGATTCGGATCGAGGCGATGCCTCCCGTGAGTCCATCCTACATTGTCGGTAGTCGGGCGCCTCCACCGGATCCAAATAAAA
>CAJPEV010003569.1:0-29646 GCA_905338385.1 Darwinula stevensoni | reverse complement strand
CTATCGAACGACTTGATACATTAGTTATCATCCCCTCTACAGTAGTTCAAAAATATTAATATCTTATGTGCCTCCTAGTACATCATCCTGTGTTACTGCAGACACCTAGGATTCACAACAGAAAATCCGCAAACCAGAATAGTGACAATAGAGTACTTCTAACTTTGCATAGTTGTATATGTTTCCTACTCAGCATTAACCATGTCTCGTTTCAGTATGACTGTTTTTCCTCGGCCCTCACAACTGGAGTCATACACTATGCATGGTGGTTGGATCGTCACGGCGAGCCACAATACCACTGGGACGGGTCAAAATCAGGACAACACAAATGCAACTGCGGTCTCTCTGGCAACTGCACAGACACCAACTTCCCTTGCAACTGTGATGCAAAACTCCCCCATTGGGAATCAGACTCAGGAGCAATAACGAATGCGACCGCATTACCCATAACCGAGTTGCGCTTCGGTGGTGTCCACCGAAGACACAATCATCGATGTCAATTCCCCCGGAATTGCCCTCGATTCACCGGAGACTCCCACGTTCGTCATCTCATCGAGCCACAAAATCGAAATTCGATTCTTGGTCGTGGATCTTTCTAAATCACAGAGTTTCTTCGGCTTTTCTTCAGTCTGTTGTCAAATATTTCACGCGATTCTCGATTCCAGACAAATTTCCATCTGGGATATTTGTCCATTTTTGTTGAGAGCGTTAAATTTTTAATGATGATTTGTTTAATTTGTTTGTTTATCTTCCAACTTCCAGAACACAGATATGTGATATTTTCAACTCGTTATTTTTTAATCTTTTCATTCCCATAGAAAAAGAAAAATTAAGAAATCGTCGCAATTCAAATCTTAAGCCTTCCTAAGCGGAAACAAAGTCGCTTGTTTCAGTCATTGGTTGCCCATTTAAAGCGACAGAGTAGAGAGTTTATTCAGAGAAATAGAAATTGGCGGAATCACGGGTGAGAAGAAAATTGCGAATGCCAATCACTGCAAGTTTAGCAATTTTCGTCTTGCTCAATTAATGGTACTTAAATAATTCTTAGAATTCGAACTCGAAAATTAAAAACTCATGCACCAGAAACAACGAACCAATAACTATGCTAATCACGAACAGTGTATCTAATGACCCTTCTTCGATTATTAGATTTCGTCTCCGATGAAATCAGAGTGCACGTGCAACTGCCAAGCCAAAAGGAGTGTCTCGCAAGTCCGGCGAGTACATCACTTGCATTACTCGAATCTTGAAGTAGCATGGGGAGAAAATCGATGAGAGAGGATGAATGTTTTTTTATGAGGTGATGGGAGGCTGGACCTGGAAAGAAAGTCCCAAATCTTGCCATTCCGCTCGCGACATACGCAAAAAAAATTCCAAGAAAAAAGTATCGATTATTGGAAAATATGGATGGGAGAAAAGAAACCTCCGTCCGAGCTCAATAGTACTGGCAGACGAATGGGAGCCTCATAGCGCAAGGGATGTCGAACCAATAAACTCCCAAGAGAATGAGGCAATTCTTGTTTTGTCCTCCGTTCGGCGCTTTCTGCTGGCCCACCGGGAGGCTGGAGTTCGTTCCCCACCAGATATAGGGTGTGATCGGTGTGTTGTTCACCTGCAGGAAGCCTGGGCGATGAGAAAGGAATGAATGTTGTGGGGAATTTGTGACGTTTCGCATAATGTTATGCAAAGTAGCTATTACGACATTTTTGACAGGGAACGCGAACAGGGAATACATTTGCTTGAAATAATGAGAAATAGTTTGATAGGGAGGGTTTTAAAGGGATCAAATAATTCGCATTGTTATCACTTCCGAGCCAATTTTTTCTGACTGTATAGCAAATGATCGAGAATGTGAGAAAGTGCTGCCTGCATATACGCTCATTATATGAAAATGATCTAGCTTGACGGCGAACCTGGCCTGCATTAAGCGATATCGGACCGAAGGCGAATGGATATTGCGGATGATGCAAAGGAAAATTTTCATATTGGCCGATTTAAAATCATTTTCTCAATGATGAAATCGAATACGATGTATTTTGACTCACTTGGGTCTTCGTATATCCACGTGCCTTCCACGAGTTCGTCAGTGGCGCCTTGAACGATGGCCTCGGTGGTGTTGGGGGCGACACTTCTGATCGCCGAGTAGACCGTCACGTTCGTGTCGGAAGCGAGTCGGGCTCCATCCAGACAGCAGACCTGGCTCGCCTCAGTCCTGTTCATTGGCCCCTGGTAGCGCTTGTAAAATCGGCCGTCTTCCAGAAACAGGCGGTAGCCTTGTGCTAGAGGAACTGATATGGAAATACTTATTTAAACACGGGAATCTCAAAGAAATATATCTGAACAATGGGGAACGAAGCGCACCGGTTCCCGGGCAAGGCGGAGTGACGTTCAGATTCAAGATTTCCCAAGCGTTGAAGCCGACGCATTTGGCCTTGAGGGGGAGAGGAGGTGGACAACGGGAATGCCGCGGGCAGTCATACGAGACTTCGGAGAGCAAGGGCGCCGGGAGGCTGCCGTTCCATCCGTGAGAGAAATTCGGTGTTCGATTCGCCATCGGAGGAGGCAGCGTCTCGCAAACGCTGGATGCTGCAGAGATTAAATGAGGAAACAAACATGGAATTTAGGAATCTGAAATATTAATACGATGCATTGAATTGATGCAAACTCACAATTGACGTAGACCATTGCACCAGGGGCATCTTGCAACGTGACGTTCGGAGTTTTCACGTACTCACAGGTGAAATTTCCAGGATACCAGTTGAATGCATTGCAAATCGGTCGAAGGGAATGGCAGATGGAGCCGCAATCCACCGCGTTCCTCGTCTTCACCCAATCTTTCCCGGTTTCGGCCAGGGGCCACAGTTTCGCGTCTTGCTTCAGCAGGCGAAATGTAGTGGATTGGACGGCTATGAGGGGAAAAGACGAAATTCTGACAACTTACGGAATCCCTGTGTTAAACAGTAATATTTTCTAAACAGTCGAATCCAATGCCATTTTAGGGCCATCTCGCCTTCTAAGGATTACAAACATCTCTCTTCCTTTGCCTAATACGGAAAAAAAAATGTATTCCGACCTGCCTGAGCCACCGACACCAGGACGAAAGCCGCCAGCACCGAGCAGAGTAACATTGTGCGAACTTCAATCCTCCCCCCAGCCAACTCACCCTTTTTCGACGAGTACTGGTGACTGGCCAACACTAGTGACTGTAACATCTTCATATCATTGATTGACCATCCACGGATTGATCGCCACGGTCCCATTCGTTCGCATTCCTACGCGATAATGCCCGGTTGTTCCTCATCCTACCTGGGAAATTGTCGAATTAAAGTAACACTTTCCATGCAAATTGACACCGTCGTCCGCCCCCCCTACCCCTCTTTCCCCCCTCATCAGAATCCTGCCCAGTCCTTTCAACGACGGCGCTCCATCACCGTGTGTCGATGCCAATTTTCTCTCATCGGCGAATAAATTACAGGTGATCCCACGGAAATTTCATTCAACCTTGGCCTGCTCCTATCGATCCGCTGGTTGAATCGATCCGTTTTCCGCCTTTTTTTTCTCGAATCTCGATTTTTCATCAAGTCGGACAAAGCAATAAGGAGCCTGATTGACGTGCGCGGGAGCCGCGTTCAGGAAAACGCATTCTCGTGACGTCACACGCGAGATTCTCGCTTAAACGGGGCTGGGGTCTGGCTAGCTTGTTTCTTTACCCCCACGTCAGGTGACATGGGTTCCAAACCTTGGTGTTCACGTTGCATGCCCCGAAAATTTTTCTTAAACTAAGTGTCTCCTTCATTTCCTTTGAAAATTAACATTTTCGTGGAATGATGGTTGAGGTGAAGAGTCGATTCGTACTCGTTGGGTACAGGGTTTTTATTTTTCTTAGAAATGAGGAAGGTTTGAATTTGTTGACAAAGTCCAACCTAGATGGAGACATATCAATTGATAATCGAATCAATCGATATGTCAGTATGAAGGATTACAGCTCCATGTGACCCCGCGAATACATTTTTCCTTCTCGTAATTCGGACCTAAACGTGTTAGTGTTTGCTCCATAAAGAATATAAAATGTTCGTCCATTCTCCTCTTCTGTCAAGAGAATTTTCGAAGGCACGAAATGTCACCTTCACTATTCTGGCGTTACGATAAAAGACACAAAACAAAAAAAAAAAACCACGGCAGTATTTCCACTTCATTATTACCGAAACTAATCACCCTGATCCATGCCGTTATCCCCACCCAACGAATACGCCAGCGAGAGTAAACAGCGAAAAGCCAAGAGTGGCTACCAGGGAATACCGACGGATGAGAAAGATTACACTAGGGGAGCGGGGGGAGACATATCGCAAGGGAAGACCGTGTGCGCGTCAGGAGACGGAAGAGCGAGAAATCGTCCTTCCGCCTCGGCTGCTGAAGAACAAGTGAGCCGAAGAGTCCAAGTGGCCCTTTATATGCGCATCCTGGTGGCGTCACTCTGTCGCGCCCACGTTCACGACCGCCTCGATACCGGAAATGGATCTGAAATCGTGCCCATTTCTCCTGAGAGATGGCCTATCATTTGGTAGCTTTGAACGAGAAATCGAGATTAGCACAGCTTCTGCGTGATATTTGTTTTGTAAGAGAGAACAGTTAATGGAGATTGATCTCATTTAAAATTTAATTCGTGATTAACTATTTTAATTTCATTACCGAATTTTCATGGAAGCGTTCCATGCATGGGACCTTGATCTGATTTCGAAGTCCAGGTGCATGAGAAGATAGAAACTCAGAAAACACGCTACACACTGTGAATCGACACAGTTGCAAATGACTAAGGATTTCCGCATCATCACACTCATCAAAATAACTCATAGTTCAGGGAAGAAGGACACACGAATGCATGTTTTCTTGCAACTGCGGCACCGAGCTTCTGGGTCGACGTCATTCTGGGAAAGGGATATTTCTGTATGACTAGACTACCGAACCATACCAAAGACGGAGCAATCGGAACGAAACAAACTTTTCAGAGGTTCTGCGGCTCATTCTTTGAAAGTCGAGGTTGGGACTCGACGGGATGATCAAGATGTTTGGTGAGGCCTACGAGACAATGTCACTTCAGGCCAAAGACTAGGCCATCCACTGCTCAAAGAGCCAGGTCCATGAGGCTATAGGCTGTAGGATTGGCCATCCAAGGCTCCATAGGACCAGGTCAGCCTGAGCCATAGACAGTGGCTCATACTATTATATCCATAGACTTCATACTCAGCTGAGTCTATTTAGACTCAGGGAACTCCATGCCACCCAGCTTCAGCCTTATACGTTTCCCCTTTATACTGGCGATGAAAAAAATTGTTTTGGGGGCAAAATGACCCACCCAAAAGCTGTCCTCTGTGGAGACGCACAACAAAAGTTGAATTTTTCCTGAACTCAGCATGGAAATAGCGACTCATTTCAGTCAGTCAGCTACTAACGATTCTCCATATATAATAAAAGTTGAAATTTCTCTTTACTCAACTAACCATCAGGTTTTTCTTTGACAAGTTTAAACTTTCTAGCGCCCTCTCTTTTGCTGGATCGAGAAAATACGCCTTTTACAATATATGTACCCTCAGGAATTTATCGAAAAGTATCATTTTTTTTTTACCGAAATCAATGCACTGAGAACTACATGCCCACAAAGTATCAATATTATAAGTTTGTCCTTTTCGCTGGTGAAAAAAAGTGCGTGGAGAAGCCGACCCTCGTTTTTTAACGTCGACCCTCGAAAAAATTCCCCAGGGAATGTATCGAAACTTATCATTTTCCTTGAACTCCTTGTCTCATTAGTCATATTCATGCAAAGTTTTAGCTTTCCATGTTCATTAGTTTAAGTGATGCAGAAAAAATTATTTGCAAACGTCTCCCTTTGAAGTATTGGCCCCCGGGGCATTTACTTCCAAAGTCTGAATTTTAATGCACGCAGCATCCCAATAGGTAGTTATGTAGCAAGTGTCATCTTTCCACACCAACTCAATACGCCAAGGCAAAAAAAAATTACGCGAAAAAGTCGGCCCCTAAAAACATGCCCCCACATGGCATGTTTTTGACTGACACAGGGTAAACGCGGTGGATCTTACATTTTTTTCATTTTTCCTGAATTCATCCTCTCGGTAGGCATGTCCATGGCACGTTTCAGTTTTCCATGTCTCACCATTTCACTAAAGCGAAACTATTTTTACGGAGGGGGAAAGAGTAACGCTACTTGGAAAGCATAAGAAAGAAGACGAAAGAAGGCGAAGGAACGGACGGGAATTGAACCCGGGCCTGCTGATTGCCGGTCAGGTGTGCTACCATGTGTACCAAGTTTCAGATTTCTAACTTCTATAGAACATGGTTAGAGTTAGCGTCAGTCAGTCAATCAAGATCGTCTATATATATATAATAGATGAGAACACTATACATAGGTAAATAAAATGTTTCGGGAAATAGATGGTTTACGTGTCATGTTCTCGTTGCTCCCTGATGCTCTTTCTTTCACCCCTTTTCGCCCTCGCCATGGGGCATGTACCAGCCCCTTCACCTTGGCTCGGAGAACTACTTTCTCCGCCCAGACTTGCCCTTAAAAGTTGGAGGTCTAAGGATATTCGGGGCATTCGTGGAGCAGTCGCTCAACACTAATCAGCGGAGCCGTTTATCCCTGCCGTTTCAACACTACTCGACGGTGCCATCTACGCCCGCCGATACAACACTTCTCTACGGAGCCATTCTCGCCTGCCGATCCTCCACTTCTCGGCAGAGGTCTTCTCTCACTTCCAGCCTACAGCTCCTCCAACCACTTCCCCAAATCATGGTGACCTCCACTTGGAGGATGTCTTATTGAAGGGATTAAACCTTACTCCCAGAAATCCTGTTACCACATTCTTCCATGTTCACGTGAAGCTTGGCGCGAATCCACGCAAGCCACCACACATATACTTATTCCTCAACAGCGCCATGAAGCCAACCACGTGACACTGGTGGCAGCGGTGTTTTCACCTACCTCAATAGTGACAAACACTGGTGACAACTCGTCGAACAACTGATCTCCGTTATTGGTAAGCACCCGTTACCGTTAGTGCTCAATTTTTACCAACCAGCAATACGCTAGCTGCACCTTCTCTTCTATTTCACGATTGTGAAATTGTGCAAAAATTTGCAATTTTGTGGCCGTACGAAGCTTAGCCATTTGGTATTCATGCCATTGTCAGTCCACGTGACATTGGAACTCCTGACTGGACATGTTCTGCCCGCCATTCTCCTAGGGTGGGTGGAGAATTAGCGTTTCCGTTCTAGGGAAGGAACTCAGTTTGCGGACACGCCACCATGCCCATCCATGAGATAGATGGGCAGAGAATTATTCATATTGCATGTAGTACTAGCACTGACGATACAATTGCCTCTACGCGGTTATGGCAAAGAGCAGCGCCAATATTGACACGGGTGGTCATTTCATCTAATATAAATAAACGATCGTGACTGACTGACTGACCGAATCCTATAGGTCGGGAGTCCTATAGGATATTATAGGTTTTTCGTGTTTCGCAAACCTATAAGAAAAGACGTTTCACTAACCTACAAGAATGGACTGTATGTTTCCTATGGGACTTTTTCGCAAAGGTAAACTCGTCCTTCGGACAGCGATCGGAACTTCTGCGGTTACAATCGTAGGGAGAAAAAAAAATTATCATCTGAGTCTTTCACGGACTCGAGGACGAGCGTGGCGACCACCAGGAGCAGCAACATGATGTCGACTGCACGGAAGGTTGCTTGGAGGACCGTGAAATCGCTTCTCGCCTGGGTATACTGACGGCAATTGAATATTTGTTCCATTAGTTTCCTAGACTATGACTTAACCCACGTGACGTCGATGAGGGTTCCTCTCGTTAACGTCACGTGGGTCCTTTTTCTCACGCTTAAATGGCAGGCCGATATGTGCTTGGACTTTGTCCTCCCGAAGTCAAGGCCAACGATGAAACGCTGGGTCATGTGAAGCTTGGCAGGTGCACTCATTCATAACCGTTCGATGCCGTTTGTTCCTTCCTTATAACATCGAGAAGTGACGATCGAGTCAAAAGGGACAGGAGCACCGCCAGGTCCGTTTTGACCTTTGTCCCTTTATGGTCTCATGGGGGCTCCCTAGGGGACATAGTAACGATATTATGGCTTTGTTCCTGGCACATTCGGTTGCGCGATATGCCCTCTTCATTTTTCACCCACCGAAGTCCAACATTAAGAATTTTCCCTTTTTTTCTTTCATTCATGGAATGAGGAATCCCATTGAAATGTCAAGTCTCGAGTCCACATATTTCAACTTCACACACTGCGAAAGTCGAGTGAAACAACAGGGACCCTAGTATCCCTCCTTTCGTTTGCTCGCAATTTTATGGGCATGCATTAACAGAATCTCCGAGTCTTAGACATAAACGATGGCATTGAACAGGGCCACCACGAGACGAGACATCGATAGGAAACGGATGAGACATCATCGCACCGTTCACCGTCCAGCCCAATCGATTTTCCATCCATGTCTTCAACTTCCGCTTCCCACGCCCATTCAGCGCGAGTGCAATGGGGAATGGAGCGAATTTGGAATGGGGCGAATGTGAGCCGCCCGTTCGCCTGATATTGCGGGGGCTTCTACGTTCTTTTCGCGAAAAGAAAATAAAAAAAATACCGGATCTTTGCGGTTTTGGCCACTTTTTTCTCTGTTCTCTCAGTACGAATTGGAATGTAGGCTGCCTCCTTGGCTAGCGATTTTTCAAGTGGATTTCCTTTCTTTCCATTTTACAGAGTCCATATATTCTCCAAGCTTCAGCTAACACTACCCTCTAAAATATTAGAGATGAAAATGCATAATTATATATTCCGAATTTGCATTCACACTTGCAAAAACAGACAGAGGATCACAATCGAAGCACACGGAACTTGGCAGTTTTAGTCCTGTGATTCGAACCATGTTGCAGGCGAGAATGGGAGTTTCGGACTATATGGATTGAATTCAATATATTGATGGGCGTGGATCCGAAAAATGAAAATGCGTCTCTGCGATAGAATAAACATAAACATGCTTGCCGAAGCAGGAGAGACTTCTGCCTCCTGTACCTCATTGGTACTTCTGTACCTCATTGGAGCATGCCTTTCACCATGAGTCTGGAAATTAATTGGGCATAACGAGCGAAATACACCTGCAATTTTGTCACAGTGGCGACACTCCTCTTGACTTTTCTTTCGTGGGAATTATTGGTACGAGGAGAATTGCTGGGATGAATGTTTATGGGTGGTCAACATATTTTACAAATAAACAAGCGTAATTCTGATTGTTTTCATTGCTTTTTTGAAGACAATCCATCATTAAGAGTTCGAACTCTTAATGATGGAGGAACCCTCCACTTTCAAAATCGACTGCCTCCCTTCTCATCATCCGCCTCGCGTGATTGGATATGGGAATCCTTCCGTGATTTCCAGGTCTTTCTCCTTACCTTGAAGAAAATTCGACGATATCCTTACTTTTTGAAGCAGAAATGGTTGGCTTCTTCCCTGATTCCTTCCGGGGATTCTAAATTCTCGGATTTTCTTTAACTTCTGTTCTGTAAACCCGCTTGTTGACATTTTGCTATGAATGCAATATTTAATTCAGAAAAATTCATATTGCACTGCGAAAAAAAAAGTTATTCACCGAAGTGAAATTCTAAATGAATGAATGCATCAGGTCGATCTAAGACATTTGGACTTGAGCAGCTCCTCGTCTCAGCAGAACTTAAAAATGCATACACATTTGATAAGGAATCTGAAAATAATATAATTTAAAGCAGAACTTGAGCACTAAGGTGAGGATCAGCATAATCCCCTGACTGCTACTTAATGAGTTCCATATTCCGGTTAATGTTAAATTGTGATTCCGATTTTTAGTTCATATTTAACATTGGCAAAGAAACATACTCCTTGATCATGTTTTCCACGTCGGGATGCACGAGATAACCGAACCTCACTAAACGATCATACACTGCAAATCCAGACGTAAAATGTTAAAAGATGAATAATTTCCACATAAACACTCCGGCGGTGAACTCGTGAAGTAGGCAAAACCTTGTCTAAAAAAAAAGAGGTACACAAGTCACACTATCGTGCTGAGGCACTAAACCATCTTCTTCAAGAACGAATGTGGAACTCGAAGAACGAGACAAAACAGATGAGATTTTAAGTTATAAATGGGGACTTGGTGGAAATATAGTGACAATAGAATCTGATGCTAATGGCCTTGACCGCGTTAGGCAGATCCTAACGCTATCGAGAATCCCAGTTTTTCTAATATTTCGGACTATGAAGGAGGGGAAAGAAAGTATTCGCTTCTGGGGCTGAATGAATGCGCTGCTTGGATGAATTTATGCGAATAAATTTATTAGAATAAGTTTAGATGCATCGTGAACGTGATGCAGGCCCAAAATTCAAATAATCCTCTAAGATTTGAACCGAATTTCGTATCTTTCCTGGTCCCCAACCTCTCCTCTGAAGTAGATTTAGAAGTACTGGCAGACGAAGGGGAGCTCGGTGGAGCAAGGGATGTCGAACCAGAATTCCCCCAAGAGACTGAGGCAGTTCTTGTCCCGTCCGCCGTTTGGGGCTTGCTGCTGACCTACTGGGAGGCTGATGTTCGTTCCCCACCAATTATAGGATGTTATCGGCGTGTTGTTCACCTGGAGGAAACCTGGGCGATGCAGAAGGAATTTATGTCAGTGGTGAGTTTGAAATATTTCACGGAAATTGATGCAATGTAGCTTCAAAAATATTTTAAAAGAAGTTCCCACCAATGGAACACTAACCAATCAGCCGCGCATTTGTGGCCATAGGTCAGCGTATGTGCGGCAGCTGCTGCGTTTCAGCGGCTTTTCGATTGTTAGGCCACATGTGGCACAGGAAACTTTTGCACCCTTGGTCCACGCTTGGCAGACATGGATGTTTCACGCACAAGCGTAACCCGACTGAGGGTTAGAGAAAACTTGTCCGAATGCTTTTGGGAAAACTGTCACTATGGACGAATGTCCCCACCTCTTCTTCTGCCTTCATGTGGAGACTCTCCCTTAGCGGAATTCGCTTCGCAGGAGGAAATGCTTTAATCCCGAAAATAATTTCTCCTTTTAATGTTCGCATCCTCACGTGATTCTATGTGATTTGAAACATTGATCAAGGATTTGCCGTAAGTGCTTTTGAGTTATACGTGAATCAAATGGGATGCAAGTAGACATCTCTAAATTATTGTTTTGATTTCTGCAGCTTATATACTGACTCGTTTGCACTGAAATTCACTCTTCCTCGTTCTGCGGACAAGGATAGTAATAATAGTAAGTAATAAATACTTCGTGGAAATCTGACGTGGTTGGGTGATAATATCAAATAAAAAATTTCATGAAAATCGGAAAGGGTCGTGTGTTACCCCTTGGTTGATTTGTCTTGGAATTACCCATACTGCAAAAAATGACCATGATCCAATGTTCCTAAGATGCACGTGAATGTTTCTTGGGAAATGTTGAAGTTCTCCTTAATGCCACTAGATGGAGATGCGGGTCCCCGCTTTTCACAGAGTACACAAAAGTATTCTACCCTCTTCCCTAGGAATCATCCCTTATATGAGTGCTTAGTACCTCAACATATTAAATTTGTATATATAAGGGTAGCCCAAATGAAAGTGGGACTGCTGTCGGTTTGACAAATGGTTTAATGGAATCGGTGTGGTAGGTTTACAGGATAAAGAGTGATACATAAGGAACATAATGACTATACATAGTTGCCTTGAAGGTTGATACAGGCGTCCCAGCGGTCCACGAGATGATGAATACCCTGGGTGAAGAATTGTGTGAACACTTCCTTTGCTGATAGACAGTGCTGCCACTATCTCTCGAGTGGTGATTCGACGATTATTCCTCACCAGATTGTCCACTGCAGTAATTGTTTCCTGGGTGATGACCATGTGCGCTTGACCTGGTCGAGGCTTGTCGTCCGTACTGGTTCGTCCTTTACGAAATTCGCTGCACCATCGGAACACTGAAGTGCGTGACAGACACTCAGTCCCATACACATTTTGCATACGACGATAAATCTCAACCGGACTCTCATCTTCAGCAGTTAAAAATTGTACGACTGCACGTTGACTGCGTTTGGAGGCATCCATGATACGAACAGTAGGCGGTGACCTTGCTTCCATGCTCCGCATGCGCAGCGTTCTGCATCTTCAAGCGACGGCGGACTCACGACAATCCCACTTTCATTTGGGCTACCCTTATACATCACAGGGCATGAAAGGGATGGACCTTCCCCTTAAACATGTCAATACTATAATCAGTACATATTAAACGTAAATCAATTCCTGTATTATCCGGAGCCACTTGCCTATCCATGTTTCAGACCCTTGCTTCAGCGGGGGTTATGCCAGTACCTTCAGTGCTAGTACCGTAGATAGAAATGTCTCCATCATTTTAGCAGGTTGCCGTAGAAAGAAGCTGACATTTTTTGAGTGGCCCACACATACGCTACGCGGTACCATGCTTCCACGTTCAGAGAGACCAACCAGTTTATTCTTTTAAATAACGTGCCCAACACATAATCCGCATTCGGCCCACCGATGAGGGTGCCAAAAATAACGCGGGCACATCCGCTCCGTCTCATGCCCATGGATACCCATGGCCCATGGATGCATGGGTGGGTTGATGTACTTGGCCCGAGCTTGCAACAAGGAAACTCGGAGATAAACCACACATGGCGCGGGGATGAATTGCTAATTTCAAATGCTTCAAGCTGATTGCTTTGGTGATTTAGCTCGATGCTTACAGATTTGTTGCATTTGGACTTTTTTAGACTGATTTTTGAAAGGAATACATTCCGTTTTTTCTCATATGGAAGGGGCCATCATTTTAAAGTATTTCTCAAAAAAGAAAACCACGCACATAATATTAGAAATTGAGGAGATTGTACTCAGACATTGACACATAAAATACTGCAAACATGAAAGGGACTGAAAGTGACATTATCCAGGCTTCATGTGCGTATTCGACCGATTATAGGCTTACCAAGTTGAAGTTCTTTCTTAAAAGCAGGAATGGACGTTATATTAGAGGCAGTACTACTCACAAACTGTTAAGAGATCGCTACAGAGATGTCACGTGATCGGTGGTCCTCGTATGATTTATCAGTAAGACTAAAAATAATAAGATATGACCCAAGAAATAATTCGAAATGCGTGGAAAGCTTACAATAGATAAGTCACTTGCATAATAGCTGTATTCAAGCTCAGAAGATCCATAATTAAAGGACATGATATCGATACCAACTTGTGTCCTCGTAGATCCACGTGGCTTCCTCTACCTCATCGGTGGCGCCTTGCAGAATGGTTTCGTTAGTGTCTGGGGCGACCATTCGGATCGAATCATAGGTGATGCCACTCGTGTCGGAAGCGAGTATTGCCCCATCCTGGCAACAAACGTGACTGGCCTCTGTCCGATTCATGGGCCCAGGGTAACGTTTGTACATCCGACCGTCTTCCGTCGACAGTTCGTAGCCTTGTGCTGGAGAAACCCGTTTCAAATGCAGATTGCGATTAGCGTCTCCGTTTTTAATATTTTCCCTCCAAAATTGACTCACTATTTGCTGAGCAAGGAAGAGTGAAGTTGACATTCAGGAGTTGCCATGTGTTTGCTCCGGTACATTTGGCTTTGAGGGGTACAAGAGGCGGGCAGCGGGAAAACAACTGGCAATCGTATGAGACTTCTGATAGGAGAGGAGCAGGCAGGCTGCTATTCCATCCGTACGAGAAATTCATGGTTCGATTCTCAAGTGCAGGTGGACTCGTAATACACACGCTGGAAGCTGAAAACATAGACAAATCCCTCATCTCTCTTGAAAAGCTGGTCATGGAAAAACGATGAAATGATTTGAAGCAGTTTACTACACACCATTGACGTATGCCATTGCTCCAGGTGCATCTTCCAAGAAGGCGTTGACGGTGTTCACCATCTCGCATGTTAGATTTCCAGGATACCAGTTGAAGCTGTTGCAAGCTGGGCGATGTGAGTGGCAAATGGAGCCACAATCCACCAAACCTCTCACTTTCACGACATCCCTCCCAGTTCCGGCCAGGGGCCAAAATTTCCCATCTTGTTTCAATTGTTGGAATGTGGTCGATGTGTACCCTATTAACAAATTTCCCCAACAAATTCAACACGCCACGTTAAATGATACTACAGTCGACGCTCCATATAACCATCTCGAAGGGGCAGGCTAAAAAAAATTAGTAATGAGAAAATTTCATTCTCAGGAATTTCCCTTATTTCGCTGAAAAATAAAGAGATCTGGTAAACTTATGTGAATATCACTTGAATTTGTCACTTAGTGTAAAAAAATCAGGTCTTCGTCCATTAATGAAATTGCTGCTGAAGTCTAAACCCAAACGCATTTAATATTGCAAAAAATCAAATTCTTAAGAATGAGATATTTACTTAAATGGGTACAGAAATTATGTTTAATAAAAATCAGACCACTCAGCAACACTATTTATCGGAAACACAATCCCAAAATGGTTGCCAGCCGCGCTCCATCCTGGACAATTATTTGAGCCGCGGTCTGCAAAGCACTCCATGCTCGAAATGTATCAGGCTCAGCATTCGACCTCTGACTGAAACATAGCCGAAGAGAGTCGAAGGCTTCGATCGCCTGACCGAGTAGAATTTTCGAACTATTTCTGGTTCTCCTAATAATCGCGATGTTTTCCTTGCCACATTGGAGAACAGTGAGGATGACTTTGCATTTCTCCTTGAAGGAAAGAGCTTTTCGTTTCCCCCTTCTTATTGGTTGAGGGAATCAAGACTAACTGACAGGTCTCCCTTTAATGAAAATAGATTTTACATTAAAAGCTGGGTTTCGAGCAATTTGGCCTAAGGAGAAATGCTACTTTAAAATGACCCATTCGGCTTCTTTTCTTTCCGAGGATAGATGAAGTGCGTTATTCGAAATTAAAACGGATTCCTGCAAATGTAAAATGGAGCGTTATATATCATACTGAGTACATCGAAATCACTGTGTACTACGCAAAGAATTCAAAGAATTGAATTACAATGACGACCACCTGGAAAAAAGTGGGTGCGTAATAATCGTGTTTTTCACAAACAACAGTTCATTGGCGGCTTAACCAGTCTCATCCAGTGAGATAAGTTATTCAGAAAAACGCGCTTATTGCTAGTGATTAAAGGCGACAAAAACGCTTCTAAACAGATCGCAGGTATCAGAAAACCATTTTGAACTGAAGCTCATGTACAATTTAGCAGCGAAGCCATAGCAATTGCAGAAAATGCGAAATAGCTATTAGGAATCAGTGCACAGTTATCTTTGGAAACACCCTGTTGTATTGCCCGAAACATATATAACTTTAATATTTCATTTTAAGAAGTACAATTGTTATTTTTGCGGGGCGATTGTCCATACCGATAAAGAGACAAGAGTCGATAGCCCATCACCATTGACACCCTTCTATCAAGGAAGTCCGCGTTTATGAACCACCAAGTTGCAACATTCTTTCTTGGAGTCAATTATAAAGTGTAGAATAGCAATGCATTCGATTTAAAACTCTCTTCTTTCACTACATTAGCAGCCTCGAGGCATGACACTGGCCCGTTCCTCTCCATTTTTGATCATAAGGGGGAAAAAGTGTCTCTGACCTGAGATTTACACTGATTCCAGAAGGAAAGCAGCAACCACCAGGATCAGCAACATGATGCCGACTGCCGCAAACACTGAGTCTGCTTGAAGAACAGCTAAACCTCTATCCTACCCTAGTGAGTATTGATTCTAGCGACTACAGACCACCATGAAAGGTTTATATCATGAGTCACGTAGACAACCATGGGATCCATAATTATTGTCGTCATATTTATTGTCGAGGGCGTCCGTGATCGATGGGCGCTACGCGTCTCTGCATCGACTGGCGCGATCCGTGCCTTCCCTTGGAGAGCGTTGTTGCTTTCGAATAGGAGGTCGAATCCCTGGGTCGGACGGCGCGAAGTTAGTTGCTGAGGTCGACACTTAATTCAGATCGTGCTTGGATTTTAAATAATTAGTCCTAATTTGCTTCGTTGAATGGTTTGAGAAAGCTGTATGCTGGAGAATTAATTTTTTTTGGTTAGGGGAAAACTTTTGAAGCCTGTGTTTAAATAGTCATCGCAATTAACTAGAGCAGGGTCTCTCTTTTAATTTGTTTTCATTTATGAGCCTCCGACGTGCAATGGCAAGAATGAACTCGCGCACCTGACGTCGTATGCGGCCGGAAGGGAAAGACTTCAGCAGGCTACAAAAATAGTTTTTTTTTTTCGGAAGGGCGATCGTTGAAATTATTCTGGTAGATGAGGGCGGAGCTTCCATAAAAGCGAGGATTTATGTTCATATTACCCCCAATCGAGATGGCCATATTCCCCCTTGTTTCTTAAGAGGCTGAATTGACTTTTACACCTGGGAAATGAAGGTGCAAGTGCTTTACAAAATCATACCGGAGGGTCGATAGAATAACTTTTATTAGTTTGTTTCTTCATCTATGCTGTTCTAGGGAAACATACAGTCATTTTAATGTATTTTTAGAGAATGGACATGCAGCGGACACAAACGGAAATGCATTTCGTTCCATACGTAAGAATGGGGTGCCCGCATGGCACAGACACCCAAAGGCAATCCCTCAAGCTGGGGACACCCCTGACGGTCCTATAGGAGGCAGGGGCAGCTCGCGGGCTGGCATTTCCCATGACTGCCACCAGTGGTTTTGAAGGCGCATTGCGCCTGTGTCTCGCAGGTAGTGTGTCGCCATGTGAGATTCAGGAAATGCATCATCGCAAATTCCTCTACCCTGGACACCCTGCCATGAGAAGCCTACAAGATTCCATGTTCTTCTGCAAGATAGGCCTATGTTGCAAAAATCATATTTTAGAAATGTTGAAGATGTAAATATTTAGAAGTTCCGTCATTGATCTCTTAGGTTTCTGACGGTTCGAAATGCCTCTATGCTGATCAGGCCAGAGATTAGTCATACTGTGACACAACGTAATCGTGCCCGGTATGTGTGCGGGATTCGGATGCTCTGAGAGATTGCTGACTGGGTCGGGTCGTCGTCGGTGTGAAAATGGTCGTTTCGCACCGAGGAATCTGGCTCGATATCTACTGGACGCTTCGGGTGATCTTAGGTGTGGCGGATTTTTCTGTGCCCTGGGAATGACGACGCGGGAAACGACTTTTGCTCACTCGCATTGCATAGTGCATGAAGACCAAATTTCTACGCTTCAAAGATGGAAAAGGTAGCACTAACCAATTCTGAAAGCGCCATGTGTCCTCGGTGCAAACTGGCGAGACGATATGCTCAGGCACATCTCTTCTCCAATGCATTGCCATTGTCTGGACATCCTCTTTTGCGTTTCGCAGCAGTGGGACTCGGATTCTCTTCTGACGAGGTAATGCCCTCCTTTCTTCAGATGCATGTTTCAATGAACCCTCCACTGCAATGGTGAGCGCCGAAACTCACAGTGGAGTGAGACGACATGAATGAAGATTTGCATTTATTGGGCGACCTCTTCTTCACAGAGCTTCACAGAGGTTGCGGCCGTCCTTCAAATCGGCGTGCCGCTGCGGCGCGTTTTCCATCGGCATGTCCGGACTAGTTATGAGTACCATTTCCCTAAAAGTACCCTGCCTATCAAGCCGGTAATGAGAAATGCCATGGCGGTTGTACTGACATCACCTTGAGTGTGAGCGAACGGGTCGCAGCTGCAGTCCATCGTGATCGGTCGGTTGTCATAGCTGGCCTGCGGTCGCGACACGGTCGTAGAAAAACCTATTACCCGTTCCTCTGCTAAAAACATACATGCGTAGAACCCATCCACCGTTGTTCTTCTACCGAGTCGATGACCTAAAATTGCATGACCCAAAAAGCCTCGCACCTCAGGCCAAGGCAGCAAAATTCCCAGTCAGATTGCCCGAAAAACTTTTGGTAGAAAATGGAACAAGATTAGTCTAGGCTTGAGCGTCCGCCCGAGGTTTAGATATAGGCCTGCTGAGTCGCTTCTCTCAGGGCACGAACCTTCGAAGTCCTTCGAAGGACTTCGAAGTCCAACTTCGTCAATGCAATCCAACAGCTTCTCCTTCCCGCTTCCTCGTGGGAAAGAAAGTGCGGGGGAGCAATATTAGCCTACGCGTACATCCTTGGCTTAGGCCTGTGTCTACATCCTGCGCCCCCTCCTCCTCCTCTTCCTCCCCATGAAAAATGCCCCCGAGACATGTACCTGCGAGGCCGGGAACTTAGCAGCTATTCGTGTATCAGGATGCAGTCTCTCATAATTTCTAAAACATGGTTGGAATTACCATCAGTCAGTCGTTCACGACCACAAAGCAGATCACGATATACCTGCGTGTTCGAAAGAAAAGGGGACAATGGTTGTTATTCATTGCCTAAAGGAAAGCCAAGGGAAGCTTAAGGGTAACCTAGTGGTAGCCTAAGGGTAACCCAAGGGCAGCCTATGAGTATCCAAAGTGTAAATGAAGGGTAACTAAAGGATAGCTTTCAGCAAGGGACTAAAAGTTTGCTTTTCATCGGCGCACTCATGGTATCCAATGCAGTATATATAGACGATCATGACTGACGCTAATTCTAACCATGTTCCAGAAAGGTTAGAAATCTGAAACTNTAATTCTAACCATGTTCCAGAAAGGTTAGAAATCTGAAACTTGGTACACATGTACCTTTTGGGGTGCAGAGTTCAGAAAAAATCCGACTTTGGAGGTACATGCTCTGGGGGTACACATTTTGGGGGGAGAAGTTTTTTTAAATATATTTCGTCATGGATAAGGATGTCTTCGAGAGATGCACCTGTACGTCGCCGTTTCGGTCGTGTAGTTGTAGCACATCCAACCCGTAATCGTGAGGCCTGTGTTCAATTCCCGCCCATTTCATGCCTTTTTTTGGCTTCTCTTGCCTTCCATGTCCCGTGGCTTCAGTAAATCGTAGAGAAATAGAAAGCTGAAACGTGCCAAGGATGTACCTACCGACACGATGGGTTCAGGAGAAATGCGAAATTTTAGATCCATGCCCTCGGGGCATATCTTTGGGGGCCAACGTTTTCAAGTGTTTTTTTTTTGTCCTGGTGTATTGGAGTTGAGGGAGTATTCAGGTTTCATGGTGCATCCCCTCCTGGCATGGCATTTGGGTGGGTACGCTTTCCAAACATCATTTTTTACCAGCGAAAAAGGCAAACGTATGACATTGATACTTTGTGGGCATGTAGTTCACCGAGGTTTGATTTCGGTAGAAATGGTACTTTTCGGTTAAAACGCCTGAGGGCACATATTTTGCAAATTTTCATGAATTTTCTGATCCAGCAAAACGGAGATTGCTGGAACGGTTGAACTTGGCAAAGAAATAGGAAGATGAGTAGCAAGTAGTAAAGAAACAATTTTACTTTCATATTATGCATAGATTTACTACTTTCATATTATATATAGATGATCGAAAGTAGCTGACTGATATAAGTTCACATGCTGAGTTCAAGAAAAATTCCACTTTGGTGATACACGCCATAGGGGCAAACCTTTTCGGGGAACATATTTTCAAATAGTTCTCTTTGCTTTAATCAAACCCATGGAAGACCATGGAAAGCTGTAACATGGGTAGAATGTGACTGGGGAAGCACTCAGCTCAAATGTCAAATGTCGAATTTCCAAAATATTTTTTGGGCATATTTCTTGAGGAAGTAACTTTTTCAAAGAATTTCAAACATCCCTGCGAATCGGGCAGAAATAGAAAAAGAGCAGTTGGCGCACGCATAACGGATGATGTTGATTTAAAGAAAAATTCAACTTTTGCTGAGCGTCTCCCCAGAGAACAGCTTTTGGATGGGTTGCTTTTCCAAATATATTTTTTACGCCAGCAAAATGGGGAAAAGTATGAGGCTGAAAGTTTGTGGCATAGAGTTCCCTGAGTCTATATTTCAAAATAATAGCAAATTTTCGTTTAAAAAAAATCAGACCACTTTTTAAAGTCCCATTTTCGTGAATTATTTTTCGATCCAACGAAACAGATACGGATAAATAAAAATTCTCTTCAGAAGTACCTGCTTGATGGCTGAGTACAGGAAAAATCCTAATTTTGAAATATGCCTCATAAGCATATATTATAGGAGGGAAGTATTTGAAAATGTATTCTCCACCTATACAAAAAGGGACACACGAAGAGATATCAAGTTAGGCACACTAGAAATAATAGAAGTAATGATTTTGATAAGAATGAGGACTTTTGTCCCCATATGCCACATATTCCAATGGCACGTACTTTAAATACGTGTTTGCCATTTCGCAAAGAATAAATGAATTAAGCACTATCCAAGATAATAGAGCGCCGAAGGCGCGACCACAGCGAGTTTGTTGCTAGTATTACATATACGTAAATGTTTGTGCAAGGCCGGTTCTCCCTTTGACGGTATAACTCCTCACCGTACATCTTGGACATTTCCTTTTCTTGTAAGGGGAACCGGGACGAAAAAGGTTGCTGACCCAGAGACCGATGGGTCTTAGGGCCGCTTTGCGTCGCCTTGGTAATTTTTCCTACAAAAAAAAATATTTTTTTTTCTTTTTTTTTTAAGGAGTCGTAGAACTTCAGCATCGGAGTCAGTTTTAGGAGTCGTGTAGTTCGCTGGTGAATTTCGTTTTTCTGCTTGACATTCATTTTTGAGATATTGGAGTTCAAAGGTCAACAATTTCAAGACGTTTTCCCAGCCGGGTTCCCTGACTTCTGTGACACATTGTACCATACGGCATCTTTTTTGACCCGGTCGTCTGACCTTTGTTTAAAAGAAGAAAAACTACGCGGCCAGTAGGGTTTTGGTTAGTTACAATCAAGTCCAGAAAATTTCCTCGAGCAAAAAGTATCATAATGGGAATCGTCATCCTTGATCCCTGGCCTCCGATTCCCTTCTCAGCCCTCTCAGTCCATTCATCTTAGCATTAGTACACGAGTTTCAAAATGGAATTCACTTTTTTTTTTCAAGCCATTATTTCAATCCTCGTATATCCCCACTTTTCGATTTCGTGGGAGCCTGACCGTGCAGCCTGATCATATGCCACGAGAATTTTTTGGAGTAAAAACGTGAAATTACGAGCTAAATATGGCTCTCGCTCGAGGCTCGTTGAAGCTTTGTTGCGACGTATTGATTTCGTCCGGAGCAGAGTCAGGTGCTCCGCAGGAAATACCTGAATAAAATATAGTGTACCACCTCATTAGTCGCAGAGGTGAGACCCTCCACAAACACAAGAAATGCATTAACAGATTAATTGACGGCTGACAAGACCTATTGATCTGGCACGCCTCGAGGACGACATCCCTCCTTTCCCGAGGATAGCAGAGACCGCACCTGCGGAGGCGGCAGTGAGGAGTGGGAGCACGAGTGGAGGCACTTGGGGGAGAGGACGGAACACGCATTCGGTGAGACTCCAAGAACGTTCAATTTAATATGCATCTCTGTATATTGGTTTCCTGCGTTTTCCTCAGTTGTAAGGGTGATTGATGGGGATTCCTCTTAGTTCAGTTTTCAAAGAAAAATTGTTTGTAAATATTTTATTTGGCATTCCAAAATCAAATCGGCGCAAAAATTGCCTTCACCTCGCCGATTTTTATTTCATTTTGTGAACTTCTCGGATTCTTCAAGGAATAACAATTAGGAATAAGGAATAACATACTAAATAACAATTTCAAGGATGAAGGGCCTTTTTTAAGTGGTGCACGATTCGAACATGGCCAATTCGTCTGATTTTCAGCCCGGTGGCCGTCGTTCATGCGTCATGAGTTTTGTGGGAATCGGTGAAACTCTCAAGTGCTTTCAAAACGGTTTTTTTCTTGGTATTTTTAATTCCATGAAATTTTCGTGAAAATGTCAAGATGGATGCTAATTCCGTCTTTAATTCAGGAGGAATGAAAATCACATTTCTCCTTGTCACCGAAAACGTAACACGTCACTCACAACTTTTCACCTTTGGAGCTTCAGAATGTAAAAAAAAAAACAATATTGAAACGTGAAACGTCTTACCCACAAATGTGAAAAGTTTCCCGCCTTAACGGGAAGGTGACATGCCAGGGGCGTGTCGTTTAATTAAAGTTGTCGCTTTACATCTTGCGAATATATGTGCACAGTTTCCGTAGGTTACTCCTGCTCACGAGTAACAAATTGCAACTGTGTACTCGTGATCCCAAGATGTTAAGCTGCAACGTATACGAACGACAGGCTCCTTGTCGATCCCTTTCTCTTCTAGGGGCGGGAACTTTCAGCCATCCTTCGCAAATGTCAAATGAAATCGGGTTCCATGAGAGTACATATGCGTGTGAGTTTCCCGCATTCCATTTAATGAACACACCGCTGCCAGTCCTAACCGGAATTTTTTTTTCCCATTTGGCAGAACATTCATGAATTTCCTCCAGGGCGAGGGGAGATTCATCAACGATGACAACTGACGCGCAGGATCGGAAAAGAAATACGACGGCGAAGGATAACGGCTCCACACCGAAACCCGACGGTAGATGTGCTTTCTTTTTTCGTATTTGAGAGGAGATTTCGCCCAAGACGATTTTGCGGACTTCCGTTTCCCCACGAAGGTCCCGCGAGCTCGAGGAAGGCCCCCGCGAACCGCCACATCCTGAAGGCGGTGGCGATCCTGGCCTGCGCAGCTCTCGCTCTCAAACAGGTCGGTGCCCTCCTTGAATGCCCTCCTTGAATGCCCTCCTTGAATGCCCTCCTTGAATGCCCTCCTTGAATGCCCTCCTTGAATGCCCTCCTTGAATGCAGAAGAAACGACTGGTTCGCATCCAGCTGTTTCTCGATCTCACTGGGAGGGTCGTGATGATGGCAGGCTCGGCCGTTTGGCTCGACCTTGCGAATATATCGGGGAGGTTTTTTTCCGGTTTGGTGGAGCGCAGGTATTCGAGTGGAGTTTAAATGCTCTTGTGAGTTGGACCAACGAAGCAGTTGAACATGAGAAATGACGAGGAGGCCCTGAAATCTATTAAAATCACCACTTTGGGATTTTCATGATGCAAGAGAGCAAGAAAGGGGGAGAAACATAGCCAAATCGAAAGAGACATTGCCGATATACTCAGAAGCTTCCCCCCTGCTATCAACTTTTTTGGTGATTTATCAACAAACTTCCTCTTTGCGTCAAAGTATCCCTCAAAAATGACGGTGGCATCGCCATAAAATTAAGAACTGTTCAAGAACGAAATCGGCATCTTCTCGAGGCGTGACTGAGAAAGCCAATGCCGTAAATGCCATGCCGTTGCGGCAGCAGTCGCGATGACCTCTAACGTCATTCGACACTTCATTCGCATGCTTTTCCTCAGTTCTGGGCTCGCCCCCTTGCCCCGCTGGGAGCCGCCTGCCGCGGGAGGTGATCGCAGAGGCGACTCGATGGGGTCGCTGGGGTTGCGGGGGAGGCAACGCGCGCGACTCGGGTCGGGTGACTTGAGTCGTGGCCGACTGAGGCCGTCTTCGCGGTTTCGAGGTGAATTCAAGGTCTCATGAGGGAGACGGTGGTATGAGAAGAGATTTCGCTTCACGAACCCTTTTTTTGCTCGCACGTGAACTCCTCGAATCTCGAGGAAATACGAAAACATTGCGGGCATCGCATTTCGCTGCAAAACCAGCGCGGAATCCGCTGCAAGCGATCATGGCTTTTCGGGGATCACCTGCAAATAGTTGATGCTCTGCTTCGCGTCGCTGCATCCGACGGGATCTGAGATGTGCATGTTTGACTAATGAGTAATTGTTGAGCTCGAAATCGAGCGCACATAATCTCTTGCCTAAAAAATGTATCGATTTAAAATATTTTTTTTTTTACATTTTCATCTAAGATATTCGAAGCCAGAAATGTCCTTTTAACAAAGGATCGGGAACCTTCTCAACCATGTGAGCCATATTAAGAATGAGCTATGTGCACCTGCTAATTGCACATGGGCAGTCGACGTTTTGGGTCTCTATTTGGAAAGTTCAATAGTATCTTTCCCTCAGATAAAATATTATTATATGTGGAGTAAATCATTACACAAAATTTGACGAATTTTGACCAGAAAAAAAACTCTTGTCGTTTATTTCTTTTAAATTCATTTTATTACTCAGAATCTCCTTGCTGGTTTTCGAAGATGACGGAGTCACGAACTCTTTGCGTGGAACTCCATGCTTCGAATAAGTTTAGAGCAACATGCTGACCATTTCAGCAGGAATTGTGACAGAGATTCTGAATCCTGCAGGACCTGCAACATTGCATCGCGCGAGCTGGAGTGCCGGATTTACGATATTTGCGGCAAATGCGACTGGCACGAAATGCAAGAAATTTCGCCGTGCAACGCTTGTACGCGTTGGTTAGGTTCGAGTGCGCAGTCCTGTTTTCCTCGATCCTCATTTTCGCTAACATATCGGCAATCAATTATTTATCGTTTGTAATGCGACTACTCGGCGCGATGAAGGATTACGAATCCCAGGCGTTTCACCGCAGGTGGCGCTGCTGATCGACGAATACCAGTCCTTCCCGACCAACACGCTGTACGCGATCGAGGACGCGGGGAAGGTCCGGCTCCCGGCCTTCACCTTCTGCCCGAAGCCGTCTGCGTCGGCGCCGCTCCCGTCGTCCGATTATCCGTGGGAGATCGAGGCGTTCATGAACGACTCGACCTTCTGGAGGAAGTTCGAGGACGTCGCCGTCTCTCTCGAGAGCATCCTCTACGACCGTCACTACATGCCCTTCTCGAAATTGGGGAACGAGTCGACCGTCAATGGCGAAACTATCATTACCTTGCCAAATGGTTAGACGTTAAGGATTTCTGGGTGGGAAAGATCCATTGCTATGTGATGGAGATCCATGCAGTATGATGTCTTCTTCAGCCACTGGTCATTGGAGCGTGCGGACGTTTCCACGGATGACCAGAGACGACACACTTGGTGGACATCGCTACTTCAAGTGCTTCACGCTGCATTTAAAGGAAGAGAGGTTTACAGGGACTACAAACTGCTGGGCAAACATTTTCGAGCTCCATCTTCCAGAAATCACCGATTCCACGGAGCCCATGGTTGGGCGAATTCTCTAGTTCTCGAAATAGGAAGTACTATTTTTTAAAAAATTGCTAATTTTTATGAAGAGTTTCACCTGTCCAAACAGATTGAGATTCACATCCATGAGGCGGCGGAAGATTTCACAATGCTGCAAATTTTTGAGCCCGAGCAAGCGGTCGTCTTCAACAACTCAATCACTCGTCTCTACATTCGTTCAGAGGTCATTGAAAAACAGACCAGAAAAAACGATCCCTGCATCCTGGATGAGAACTACAGTTACTATAGGGTGAGGCAATGTCCATAGAATTATGGGGAAATTTTCATCGGTGTGATTCGGAGGATGTTTTCTTTCAGTGTGCCGAGAACTGCTTCTGGGAGAAGATCCAGGCGAACTCGACCTTGCCGTGTCTCTACCCCTCTCTGCTGACTAGGGAAGCCAATCTGACGAAGCCAAAATGCGAAGATTGGAGGGAGGAAAGATCGCAGATTAAGTTCTTGCAGAACGCCTTCTTTGCCTTTTCCCGATCGCAGATATTGGATGAATGCGGCTGCCCGAAGAAGTGCAACACGACGGTGTATCGCGTCTCCGCGGCGCCGCGCACCATGTGCCCCGGGGAGCTCAGGATCCTCCAACGGGGGGTCGGCGTCCTCACCTTCAGATTCCCGAGACAGGTGCGTCCTCTGGATGTCTGCAAGTTTTCGTATCAGCGGGAAATTGGATGTCAGAAGCCGGTCCTCGAATGCCCTCCCAGGTGCCCCACTTCATCGAGAAGGAGCGGGTGACCCTGCTGGATCTCCTGTCCAACATCGGCGGAATCGTCGGGATCTGCCTCGGCGCGTCGCTCCTCACCCTCTTGGACATCGTCGAGCAGGCGTGCGCGAGGATCCACCGGAAATTATTCCCACGGAAAAATGAGGTCATGAACCTTGACGGTCGCTGACCCGAGCAAACGATCGTATGGATTCCTACTTACTGGCGAATCATTCGACCATATTAACTGCAGCCCTGTTCCTTACAAAGCAACATCAGGAAGTAAATTCCGCACTGCACCGATGAGCTGTTTCGTTCGTCCTTTGATGCAAACATTATCTATAGACATTACAAAAGCGACGGTATTATTGTGGTTTTTGTTTTAAATTGGGAAATGGCCCAAGCAGCATGTTTATGTGAACAAGATATCAATTCCTTGCAAACAATGTAAATTTATTGCGATTGCCATGAAAATGACATCACGTTTACGTAAAATGTACGTTCCTATATTTACGTCACCAAAGTGTACGTGTATTTTACATCAACTAGATGTCACTCCATTTGACGTGAAGTACATGATATCAAGTTTATGCAAAATTAACGCCACACCATCCATATGAAACTTTAGCTGACCATCCCGCAGCTGCAGTACCAAGATTCCTCACTAGATGGAACCCTTGTTCCCTGCGTCCGACAAATACTATTAAGTACTGGCTTTCCTGATAAAATATTATATGTACTTACCATCCTTCCACTTTTTATTGTGCAATCCATGAATATATATATGGAAACCATGAATTTATCATATTTTTTCATAATATATGACTGAGGGAATCATTTAATGCTGAAGTTAAGCTTTTTATTACAGCAGTGCAGCAGTGCAGTGCATTAGGGAAGAGTAGAATCCCAGCTGTTCAAAGTACTCAATCTTCTCTACCCTAAATGGGAAAGAGCTATGAAGCATATAGAAAATACGCGGCCCATCATTTAACCTCATTGCTAACTTCCCCACCGTGCAAGAGGCTCCGAGACAGGTTGGAAAGAACTAAGGGAAAACCTCGAAAAACCCAAAATTACTTCATCTTACGAATCTCACAACCCTTTCTCCGGATCCAGTGTCCTGACAGCTAAGCCCATAATTTCCAATAATTACAAACAAGAAGACGCCATTATAACTCATCCTCATCATATACACTGTGTTCTGTATCTCCCATTCCTTTCCATATTTCAGAACTCAAGAATGGTTGGATGAGTGTACTCATCCTCATCAGCACTCAAGAGTACCAGAACAACCTACCACTTCCTCCTCCCAATCGCGAACCTCCATACAGTGAATATCGACCAATAAGGGATCCCGTCCCAAGAGAAGGTGGAACCTCCGAACTGGAAAGGGAGCGGGGGATATAGAGAGGGAGAGAGAAGAGACTCGAGGAGTGGGGTTGGAAAAGGCAGAGAGTAACGTGTTGGCTGGGCCTGGGAGGGAGGTTTTGTGGGAACTTAGTCCATTTTCGTAGTTTATAGTTCACTGGGGTAACTTTACCTTGGGTCCGCGGCCATTCTCTGTGTTCCTTGTGTTGTGTCTGTTTGGGTGTTTCCTGTCCTTTCTTTCTTTTCCTTTGTGGTTTTGTTTCCATGGCTTTGGGATCGATCAAGGAGGTAGAGAACGGGAACATAAATCCCCCTTGCTTTGAGAGTGAAAAGGGAGTTTATTTTCCTGAATTTGCTGGACCGAACCCAAAACCTAAGAATTCCCGTCAAGTATTAATGCTGGGACTATCCTCACTTTAATACCTGACAGCTCCTTGAGCATCTACTCCTCCTCCCGAGGTTCCAGTATGGGAGGAGGAAGTGGTAGGTTGTTCTGGTACTCTTGAGTGCTGATGAGGATGAGTACACTCATCCAACCATTCTTGAGTTCTGAAATATGGAAAGGAATGGGAGATACAGTATATCAATTCCTTTCAAAGGTGCTGATTGGCTTTAAAGACACATGAATGCTAGAGGGAAGTTAAGATAAATCTTACATAAAAGCAACGTAAAAATACTGTTAGGAATGCAAACGTGCATGTCAATTTTACGTAAAATTGACGTTAAGTTTATATCACCGTTTACGTATCACAGAGGTGACGTTTATGCAAACATGTTAGCATTATCTTGACAATGGTTTGCGTAAAAATGATATAAAATGGACAAAAAATTTACATTCAGTTTAC
Organism: Darwinula stevensoni; assembly: GCA_905338385.1. Classification (NCBI taxonomy): domain Eukaryota; kingdom Metazoa; phylum Arthropoda; class Ostracoda; order Podocopida; family Darwinulidae; genus Darwinula; species Darwinula stevensoni. Next base: position 1,582 of record CAJPEV010003569.1, on the reverse strand, counting down.
GTAAAATTAACATACGGTCGCTGATCCAAGCAAACGATCGTATCGTTTACTCTTTAATGGCGAATCATTCTACCATATTCTCTGCTGTCACTGTTCCTTACAAAGCAACATCAGGAAGTAAATTCCGCACTGCACCGATGGGCTGTTTCGTTCGTCCTTTGATGCAAACATTATCAATAGACATTACAAAAGACATTTTGTAGACATTGCAAAAGCGACGGTATTATTGTGGGTTTTGTTTTAAACTGGGAAATGGGATGTGTGGCCGAAACATTTTGCGCTTGCCAATAACCATCCATTACGTGCCGATGACTCATCGTGCCAATCCGTTTTCCTTGTGAGTAATGCATTTTAAAAATTTCTTACTTTCTCAAACGTAACCAGAGGCAGTAGGTTGTCCTTTGAATGAACAAGAGCAAATTAATGATGTGTGACACATTCACCTAAATCCCCAAAACAGTGAATGTTCCATTATATGCAGTATCCTGCTGCATATCTTTATGCCGTCAGCAGCAGACGTTATTATTGTTTAGCGTCTGATGTGACTCCTGCGCTGATGAACCTGGATGAGAGGATGAAATGATTCTTCCTCCGTAGTTGATCTGGTCAAAAGTTGGTAGTCGATCGTCTTCACTTTTCATCAAATTATTTCGCTGGCGTGCTGGACTCAACACGTGCTAGAACAGTGTGGGATGCAGAAATTGCTCATAGCTTCTATAATTCTCCCTCCTCCTCCTCATTCCTGCATCCGTCATTGCGTTGGGGAAGAGGAAGGACCGAGGTAACTGACGAACCCTCGATCAGCAGTGCATGAACGCTGAGTTCGAACCTTCTCTGCGTTGCGGTGGCATTGCATCTAACGTTTGATTCAATATTTAAATGCCACGTATCGCAATACGCAGATAAACGTTGGGTCAACATCGTAATGCCACTTGTTGCAATGCTCATTCCCCATCCAAGTAGCACCAGATGTCGGTTCAATGCTGGAACAACATTGGAGGGCATTGGCTGCACCTTGGCCAATATTGCCAATATCGGGTAACTATTGGCTTCCCGATATTGTCATTCCATCATCGATCCAATGTGCCTAAGTTGCACTTGAACGTTTCTGGGATATGCTCAAGTTCTCTTCCAGGCCACCAGATGGAGGCATGGGTCTCGCGTTTCTCACACTACACAAGAGAGTCCTTCCCTCTATCCATGAAGTCATGCAAGTCAAGCCATGAAGTCATCTCTCGCAGGAGTGTTTTGTGCCTCCCCATATGTCTCGCCTTGCCGCGTTGTACAAATTAATAGACTTGAACACTTCCTTATTTGCTATTCCCCTATTCCAAACAGAATCAGGGAACCAAGGCCAGAAACAATCTCATATTGCCTAAGAGAATCCCAACCGAAACAAGCTTCATCATAGGGATTTCGTGATAACGTCGATTCTTTCCGCCATTTTTTCATGCAGAGGGGAGAATGGTTATGCTTTCTTCTGGGAACGAAATAAGCTCGCGAATATGCCACTCCACCCATCCATAAGACAGGTTTGCGCATCGGCGAGGGTTATACTAGTACAGGCAGTACTAGTACTGAA
>CAJPEV010003568.1:0-29651 GCA_905338385.1 Darwinula stevensoni | reverse complement strand
TCTGGGTTCAGGGGTTTGGGCTGGGCGTTGATGAGTCAGTCAGTCAGTCAGTCAGGACATACGTCTTTATATATATAGATTTCCAGGGTAGCTGATACGACCCCTTCGAGGCGATGCGGCACTTCTCACCGAAAGAACACAAACTGAGGAATCTTCCTCGTTTCATCCTCTGCGACGCGAAGGACGGCTGGCGCATGAGACTTCACCCGCCGCCCTCACCTCCCGTCCAAACGGACGAACTGCCAACTGCAATCGACACGGGCTCCCCGGCTTCTTTGCCAACCGTCCGGTGAGCCGTCCACGTCGACGTTTTTTCTCCTTTTTTGTCGCGTTATCCGAGGTTTCTGGAACGAAAATTGACCTCTTCCAGGCTACAGAGGTCTTAGCGTGACTTTCAGTTTGAGGAACGATCGCTATCGAGTCGTGTCCCAAGTCGAGTGAAGATGATATCAGACGACTTGTGAGGAAAGTTTTTTTTTATCCAAATAACATTTAAGGGAAATATTTATGGGAAGAACGAGAACATTAAAAAATGTTCTCGTTTGACTTAATGACAGGCCAATATCAGGACCAGGGTTGGGTAGGGACGCATTACGGTAACACTTCATACTATTTTGGCACGGCTTACGGTCAGCGTTCTACATTTCAACACGGATATGATGTAGCTTCCTAATAGTTTCCTGCATTTCGTTTTGTCATGCGGTAAGGAAAACGTGTTAAGTTTTATAACGGTCGGAGTAGGAACGCGATGAAGTAGGAAAGCCATTTGACGTTAGTTCGATCCGATTCTCTTCACTGATATGATTGTCCACTCTAGTGAAGCATGAGAATTGGCGAAAGGAGAACAACACGCTGTAGCAGAAAATTTGCTCCTTTGTGAAGTAAAGGTTACTATATGAAGCATCTGCGTAAAAATGTCTAAATAGGGCATTCCGAAATCATTTAAAAATATGATTTACCTTATAATTAAAAGACATGAATAAAAATATCTCTAATGGAGTTCCTTATTATGCCATGATGAAACGGCATGGATATGTATCAGGTTGTGGAAAAAGTATTGTCGGTTTTTGGAGTGCCAACTTTGAAAGCTCACTGGACGTTTTCGCACTTGTTTCATATCTTGTTTTATATATCAAAATCCAGCTTGTTTTGTCGTTTATGACGTGCACGTAGTTTTATTTTCATTATGTTTCACATACGTTGTCTTTCAGCAATCAGATCAAGAATGTTATCGGAGCAAATTCGCGTGCGCCTTTTCAACGAGATTAAGCTAGGCCGTAACGCGGGTTTTGCTTCTCGCAACATGATCCAAGCATGGGGCAAGGACACCGTCACGGAACGCGATGCCCAGTGTTGGTTTCAAAGGTTCCGTTCGGGTGACACAAGCCTTCAAGACGAACCCCGATCTGGCCTTCCATCGATCGTCGACAACGACGTCCTCGAGTCGCTGATCGAGTTGGACCCCTGTCAGACGGTCCGAGAACTCGCAACGATCCTCAACGTTGATGCCAAGACCGCTTCCAACCGTCTGCGGGACATATGCAAGGTCCGCAAGCTCGAGAAGTGGGTCCCCCACGAATTGAGCGAAAAGAATAAAGTCAACGTTGCGCGATCTGTACTTCACTGTTTCTGCGGAACAAGCATGAGCCGTTCCTCGACCGAATCGTGACGTGCGATGGGAAATGGATCATGTACGACAATTCTCGACGCTCGGACCAATGGGTGAACCGCGATAACCCACCAGCAAAGGTACCGAAACGCGACCACCACCCAAGGAAGGTCATGGTTACCGTTTGGTGGTCTATGGTTGGCGTCATCCACGACGACTTTCTCAAACCTGGTGACATCTGTCACCAACCTGACATCGTCGACGAAAAATTGCGACAGAAGCAGCTCGAATTGGCTAACCGAAAAGTCCCCTCTTCTTGCACGACAACGCCCACCCTCACACTACAAAGATGACTACCCAGAGATGAAAGAGTTGGGCTATGAGACACTCCCCCACCCCCCATATTCACCCGATGTGTCCCCAACCGATTACCACTTCTTCAGGTTCCTAGACAATTTCTTGCGAGAGAAGCGCTTCACCAAACCGGGTGAGGTCGAAAAGGAGTTCAATGACTTCGTCGCGTCCAGAGACCCCGAATTCTTCAAGTCCGGCATCAAAAAACTGGTTGAACGTTGGAAAAAGGTTGTCGAATCGGATGGTTTTTATTTCGATTAATAAAGCTGATTCCGTGACGAGATATGGACTTCCAAAGTCGAAGCAAAAAAACCGACAATACTTTTTCCACAACCTGATATCAAGCGAGGACTTCCTTGTTCATGGAATGAGCTTCACTTTTATAACAAATAATAGAAATGCTCTTCATAATATAAACTGCTGAACTTCTTCGCAAGCGGCAAGGGCCCTCGGTGTTGAGGATATTTTCCTTGTTCCTGGCCTATCCGTTTGCACTCTACCCAGAACGTTTCTTCAATTTCTTATGATTTTTTTTTCCTAATAACATTATTTCCATATGCACAATGGTTTATATTGGAAAATAATAACATACGACTGCAGTCACCGTTGGAGATACTCAATCGCCCTAATCGTGGCTCTTTTTTTAAATTGGGCATACTAGAGAGCCAAAAGCAATACTGCTGATCATTCAATAGACTTGATTGTCGCAGTTTCAAGACCGGTACATTTCACACGAACTTAAGAGCACTATCGTTGTTCCGAACACATCAAGTATTTTACGCTGCAAGACTCTTAATGAAAGACTATTTCCATAACAGAAGAGTTCTCAGAGGGAAGAATCTCATCCCATCAACGACCGCCATCAGGTTTCTTCCCACTACGAGACGTACCTCATGATGTCCTTACATTTTTTTTCTTAGATTCGCGATTGACGAAACATATCGTCGTCCTAAATCATGCCGACAAACGGGACACAGAGGGGAAGTCGCTCATAAACTATTCTTGGAGTCACTCTAGCAAAAAAAAGTCCCAAAGACTTCTGTCCAAGCGAGAGGGAGGGGGAGATATGGAACGCAACGAAACGGAAAAGCAAAAAACCTGTTGGGACGTTCCCCTCCTCGCCCTCTCGTGCTGTGTCATTTCTACAGGCATTTTCCCGCTTCCTCAGTCCCTCTCCCTCTCTCTGGGCTCTGGAAATCTGGAAATGTGGATTACCTACAATTGGAATCGATGAACCGAGAGAGAAGGGATCTCGGATGACTTTTAACTCCTGGAACTTTGGAATAATTTCTGTCGCACTTACGATACTTTCAATTTTCCTTAGAGTGACCAAATTTTTTTTTAAGGAAAAACCAGGGCATTCTCGATAAAATGCCGGAATGTTATTCCATGCAATAGCGAAAAAACGGGACACGAGGATGTAAGGGATTATTCAAACCGGAACATAGCCTGAAGAAACGGGACGGTCCTGGTTAAACCAGGATGTCTGGTCACCCAATTCTGAACATGAACTTATGAGCCAGCTATTGTCATTAAAATTTCATGAAAAAATGTTCCAATGAGGCAGTGCGAGAATGATTTTGAAAAAGTATTTTCTGTCCTTCACCCCTCCTCTCCCTCCCTCTTCTCTGAGACATTCGCTCATATTAAGCCTAGAAATAACCCAAGGACTGTCCTCATGTTTTAAGTAGGTCAACCTTTTTCCCTTCCAAAGTATCTCTACCCCAAACTTACTAGGCCAATTACCTCATCACACCAACGACCGGCATTACGTTTCTTACTGCTACGAGACATACCTAAAGCAGTTGCTATTTCATTTTGAGATGCGCGATTGATAAAGCAGACCGTCATTTTAAACGATACCGACAAATAGGAGACCAAGTGCACTCTTAGAAAAGAGTGAGTGATTTCCGAGAAAGGGAGCGAAACTGGAGTTAGCGGTGTTACTCCCTAAAAACAAGGAAGTGCAGCCATTCACCTCTCTCTTTTCTGAGAATAACTACCATTGGTTTGAAAAGTACTCTCCCTCCTTCGTTCCGCGCGCTTAGAAAAGATATGGACTTTCCTTTTATAAAGGAGTAGTTATCGATTACACTTCCTCGTTTTTAGAGAGTAAAACCGCTAACTCCAGTTTCGCTCCCTTTCTCGGATATCGCTCACTTTTTTCTAAGAGTGTGGGAATCACCCTTAACACTCGCTGCCGAGCCACTTTTTGGAGGTCGTTCCCTTGGAGCCAAGGTGATGATTCGGGAAGGATCGCATATAAAAATTCACATCCCATCCACTTCCAAACGTTTTGAAAATTTCGTTGGGTGTGTGGCCAGTCCTATTTGACAGTCCGATTTGCTTCTCTTTCAGTTCCCATGAGCTGTCATTATGTTCCTAGTGTTTGAAAGAGCTTGTCGGGCCAAAATAGCTTGCTGTAATTTCACAATTCTTCTCCTGGTAAGTGGGTGGGTACCTAAGTTGTATTATCTCTATGGGTAGCAGAAATTCATAAGTTTGCTGCCATCACAAAAAATATTTTTAGCTTGATGAGGCTGGAGAGAAATGTTAAGGAAAAAGATCCGACTTCTTGCAAAAATGCGGATCGACTACTGGAAAGTGACACGTCTGAAGATAGTGATAATAGCGTTAGAGATTCTGATTACGAACTTCTACCATCATCTGATGAAGATGGCGATTCAAGCATCGCCGAGATGAGTATATATAGTGATCATGAGTTGATTGCTCATTATGAGATCTCTGGTGATGGTAGCTGGCATGCAGTTAGTGCCACCCGCAAAAACACCTATTCCTTTTCTAAACAGGTAGAGGCAGGTGGAGAGATGTTTGATGAAAATTCATCATGCTATGCCATCCCCACTAGCATTTTTCCGAATGCTCAGTCCCTCTCCCTCCCTCCTTCAGGGCTTGGGAGACATGGAAATGTGGGAGAGAGGACGAATGAAAAGGGAAAACATTATTCACGGGTGTTAATCACTGGAACTTGGGCATTTGTGCCATTCTTAGGTTACTTTCACTTTGAATAGACTTACATGCACGCCTATAAAAAGTTCATATAAATATAGGATAGGTCAAAAGTCACTGAACGATTTTGAACACCTACAGCTAAGCAAGGAAGGCATTTTGCTAACTTTTTTGGAAATGATAGAGCGTGCATTAATTAATGTCAATTTCTGTTAATTAAAATGTTAATATGTCACGTTGAAAAGTAATTAATCTATTTATTTGGCATAAAAATGACTGTAATTACTGGCCACAATTTTACACCATTAAGCTCGATAAAGCGAGCCATCACGGAAGGACAACTCCAGCAATCCCCTCAGTGATGCGTTGCTCAAGTACACTGATCGCCAACGAGTTATCGACATATACCTGGTCTTTAAATTATACTCCGCAGCCAGAGGTGTAGTGGAGTGAGGCCCGGCGACCCGGGAGGCCGCTCGACAGGCCCGACTCGTCCTATCCACCTGTCTTCGAAGCAAGGCGACGTTTCACTTCTGAAAGATTTTCTTCACAGATAGACAAGAAATTAGCGATGGTGACACGTTCCTCCAGAGAAACTTCATCCTCATTATCAAAAGACCACACGGATCTGCAGAAATTAGCAGAAAATAATTGCGAAAGTAGCCTCCATTATACCCTAAATACCACATTTATTTTGAAAAGTGTTGCTTTTCTTTCTGCGCTGGCTCATCCCATTTCTTATTAGTATTTGATGCAAATTTCAATTCGTCATGCATTCAAATCGACAAACTCGAGAGTGCTAAGGCATACCACGAAGGGCAATTCCCAAGTAGGACAATCACGTTGAATCAACGTTGATTCAACGTCATTTCGTCAACGCAGCTAACGTTGAAACCACGTTGCCTGTCAACATTGATTCTACAAGGCGTTTCATTTAAATTGTACATCTTTGAATGCTCATATCTCTGAGGGGACGCAACCGTTCTTTACGAAATTTGACCACAATATAAAGCAACCTTTGCCAAATTATTGGACAGAGTTTCTTAATCGCAGCCCCATCTATTGAGTTGAAACACCGATTCTGACAAAACCTCTGAAACCAAGATCTTATCAACTTGATGAAATCTTTTAAAGCTCATCATTCGTTAGATAATGCCTTGATCCAGTGGTGCTGTAAATGTCATGATTGTATCTCATCTCCTTACTAAGATATCAATCGTCAAACCGTTTGACCGTTTCAGCCAGGCTGAATATCGCCTCATCACTCCAAAGAATATTGTATTTCCATGAGGGATCAGCCTGGTCACGTTCAAGAAAATGTTCTGAAAATTCAACCCGACGGTCAAAGTCATCCTCATTAAGTTTATGAAGAAGCTTTAAATGATAGGGTTTGAACTTCAGATCCTTCTTCAGTATCTTCCACGCTGATGTTTTGGATATCCCGAGCTCAAGCCCGATTCTCTCAGACCCGGCATTCCGGTTGGCCTCTGTGTGCACCTGTGCAGCCTCTTGCACCCTCTGAATATTTTCTGGGGTTCGCACTGTTGGCGTGCGCGACCTTGGATGGAGTACGGATCCGAATGTTCGAAAGTTTCGGTAAATGTTTGCAAACACAGACCGACTGATTGCAACACGCCTTGGCAGATTCCAGATTGCCCTCAAAGTTCTTGAGGTCTCGCTGGGAGATTTTTTGTTCAAGAGATATTGCTCCAAAATTTCGATTTTTTCCTCTTTGGTGTAGTGACTAGCCATGGTATCTCGCTGACTTGGTGGCAAAGTCACGCTAACATTATCCCAGATTGCAAAATGCTTTGACCCATCTGTTTACCTAACCTTCATTTCGACGACCTTGTGCATTCTGGCCAAAAAAGTTATAGCCTTGCGCCGTAGGCCTCATGCGTCAGGGCGATGGTAACAGGGGCTCAGGCCAAAACATCGGAAAAATCCATGGCATTGAGAGTATTAAGTGTAAGCGGATGGGTTAAGTGGCTAAGGTTTGACGATTGATATCTTAGTAAGGAGATGAGATACAATCATGAAATTTTCAGCACCACTGGATCAAGGCATTATCTAACGAATGATGAGCTTTAAAAGATTTCATCAAGTTGATAAGATCTTGGTTTCAGAGGTTTTGTCAGAATCGGTGTTTCAACTCAATAGATGGCGCTGCGATTAAGAAACTCTGTCCAATAATTTGGCAAAGGTTGCTCTATATTGTGGTAAAATTTCGTAAAGAACGGTTGCGTCCCCTCAGAGATATGAGCGTTCAAAGATGTACAATTTAAATTAAACGCCCTGTAGTTGCGCCGGGTTGTGACTTTCGCCAAGTGCTCCCAGTCATGTGCAAAGCATGTCAAATCGTCGAGACTCGAAGTAACATAATTACGTGGGGGCCATCGTTTCTAACTTTTGGTTTGACAGAAAACATGCGAGCTGCTGCAAACGAAATGTATATTATTCAGTGGTTGCTCGATGTGGGCAGCGGAACATTTCGGCGAGTACAGAGCGGTCGATACATGCTCTCCGTGCAAATACCATGCGATTGTATCAATACATGTACAGTATTTTCGATGAATTGGTGAACGAGCTAGTTGGATCACGGGAACTCTTCGTAGCAGCGTTCATTTGCTGCCAAAATTTATATTAAACACGTTTCTCTGACGTCAACATGCCGTGAGATCATTGCAAGCGCCTATGTTCTATCGAGCTTGCCTGCGATATAACTATCTATATAAACAAGTGTTAGAATTTGATGAAGTGGGACTGTTATTCCCGGCGTCAGTATTCTCACATGGACAATTATACGTTGTTGCTCGCGAGTTCGCTCTGAGAATTCGTTGAAGATTCTGGTTATCAATGGCCCGAAGTAACGCAAAACTGACGTTGGCATAGTTACCGACAGTATGATTTAGGATTGCATTTTTATTTCTAAAACCATTTCTGGGGACTACTTCTCTTCGTTATGAAATAAGCTCTCGAGTTCGTTACCTCGTGTAACGCGTTTCTTGATATCATGTGGTTCCGACTATAATTGGTTACACATGTCTACCTGATATTTAGTTTTTTTCTACATACTGGTAAGTGTGTCACGCTGTGCCTCAGCACCTCTGATACATATTCTATTGTGAATTGTAGATTACGTTTTTGCATGGGGGATCTGGGAAAGACTGTTCTCAGTTGACATAAAAAGAGCCGTAGCACTAAAAAGTATTTGGATTTTCAGAGAAGGCTGGAAATGCGGAACTTGCCGCTAGTATTAGTATATTTGCATATACAGGGTGTAGCATATACATAGCCCCCCCTCCCTCCACAACATAAAAAATGAAAAAGAAAAAAGTGTAATTTACTTCAAAATTTCATTCAATTTTGATTACATTTACCCCATTTTATCTGATATCATATGATCTACTCTCTATGTACTCAAACTCATTCATTTATCGCATCCTTGCTATTTCGTTTCGAGAGGCTCATAATGCCTCGAATGCAACACCTCTAGAGTGTTAAAGGACATGGAAGGTGACAAGGAAATCTTTAAGTGTCTCTTTTCATCATACCACGCTCGTCATACCAATTCAATATCATCGGGATAATACGAGGGCCACTCAATAAGTTATCTACCTGAATAAGAAAGAAACATCCGAGGGGAAAAATAATACTTTATTTTNNNAGCCTCAACTTTCACACCCCCTTTCCATTTCCTTTTCTCAACAAATCAGCGAATGCAAAGCAGTCGCTGATTGTGTGAGAGATTTTTTTGGGAGACCAGAGACCAGTGGTGCTGGAAACACCTCAAAGAGAAGAGGTATTAATATTAAGACCTTCGTACAACAAGGTTGGGCTGAATATAGTGGTCATTACATCTTTGTTCAAGAAAATGTTTATGTTTTATTGGGTCGATCGGAAAGTTCTGGCCATTTCGAGAATTTTCCAGAAGAACAAATTCTGAAACTTTCTCGAACTTTCCACAGTAGCAGAATATAAAGGGTGTGTGGACGTGATTACGCAGTAGTTGCCTAGTCGTTCAAAGCCTATATCCATGACTTCCAAAATTGACTTTAACAAGGCCGCCCAACGTCAGTGCTTACTTTACGACTTCCTATCTGGAGTCACAGCAGCTGAATCGAGTTGCCGCATATACGCCGCGTTTGGCGAAGGTGCAGTTTATGAAAGGACAGCGCGACGATGGTTCGATCGTTTCCGGTCTGGAAATTACAGCCTCGATGATGAGCCCAGGTCAGGCCCCCCATCTGAAATCGACGACGAGCAGTTGCAGCACACAATGGAAGCCGATCCGAGGCCAAGTACCCGCGACATAGTGACAGCACTTGACTTCGCCCAGGTCACGATCGTGACGCACCTGGCTACAATCGGCAAGATGAGCAAGTTGGGTCAGTGGGTACCCACGATCTGACCGACCGCGACCGCGAACGCCTTGCTGAGGTGTGCACTTCGCTGCTGTCGTACGAGCGCACAAACAACTGGCTGGACTCCGTAGTCACTGGAGACGAAAAGTGGATGCCGTACGTCAACTACCGACGCAGGCTCCATTGGGTTGATGCTGATGCCCAGCCAGAGCCGGAGTCGAAATGTGATCTGCACCCCGAAAAGTCATTTTGAGCATTTGGTGGGACGTGCAAGGCGTGATCTATTTCGAGCTGCTCCAACCCGATACCAGCATCACCGCCGCCTTCTACTGCGATCGGCTGCAGAACCTCGCCGACAAACTCCTCACGGTGCTGCTAGGGCACCGTCACGTTCGATTCCTCCACGACAACGCAAGGCAGTATGTCGCGAAGATTCATGGCAGAAACTGTTGGATCTGGGCTGGGAGGTTCTGCCTTTTTCGACTCACAGCCAGCTCAGTTCTACAGGGATGGAATCAGGAGCCTGCCTAATCGTTGGCAGAAGGTAGATGGTACAACAAAAAACTCGGTGAATGGAATGTTCTCGAAACGCCCAGAACATTCCGATCGACCCAAATATAAATCGTTTTTATGTTTTGTATACATTTACCATATCATACCGTATACTGTATAACATATATTTAAATAAATAATTGAATATTACAAAACTGACGGACGTAAGAAGGCCTCCAATGGAATTGAGCCATGCATATTCGCGCCCATTGTTGCGCAATATGGGGCACAAAGTCACGAGAATTTCAAGAAGTTACCATACACACAATGAAAATGCAATGTCCATTGAAATGGACGGCAGGTCTGAAAGGGTTAAAACGGTCAGAGACGTAGCTGGGATGGGCACAAATTAAGAGAAGTTCATGTTTAGATTCAAAAATGATTGCTGTTTCTCACGATGTTTGCATTTTCCCCTAGCTTTTAGAGTTCTGGGTGTGAAGTGCTACCATTCTTAGTGCAACCCCAGGTTCATCCTGCGAGAGGCCTAGAAATTTATTACCTGCCATTCCCATGAGTTTTTTTAGTGAAATGGCAGACATTGCGATCACGCTGTCACTTTATTTTTATCATCTCGTCAGTCCGCCGTAACCATAGCGACCGGACAACACGACCCACTGCGCATGTGCAGCTTTCCGCTCGTCGTCTAGTGAAGCATCCACTGCCTTTCCAGCCCTTGCGGCTGACGTATCCATAGTAGGCAATGGTGGAGAGTAGCTGCTCCTGGCCGCATAGACAGGATTGCTAGGGGTAGGCGTGAAATGCCGCATCTGGTATCCTCCTCTTCATATTGTTCTCAAATCTTCACGTATTGCGGACGTGTGAACAATCGAGAACACGTATGGTTGTCCGGGTATTTTCATCTAGACCTAAGACGTACCAATAGCAGCTATTATTTATTTCAACTTTGAATGCTTAGAATGGGGCAAATATGATAAGTCCAATGGTATGGGGTCAATGGAATGGGAGATTTGTACCGAGGCTGATACTCTCTAGTTTTTCATTCCGTCTGTCCGCATTATCCATAGAAACCGCACAACTCGACCAGCTGCGCATGTGCAGCTTTTTCTCCCGTCAGTCTCCCGTAGACAACGAGGGTGAGAGACTGCTCTCGGCCTCGCAGACAGAATTCCAGGGTGTACACATGCAATGCCGCATCTGGCATCCTACGCTACAAACTGTCTTCCCATCTCACGATGCAGGCCCGCGAACTTTCTTGGACATGTCTAGGTGCATGGCCTTTTCATATAAGGCTATGTTGTACCAATGACAGCTATTATCAATTTCGAGGTTGGGATGATTAGATACGGCGAGGATGATAATTCTGAATATATTGGGAAGATTGTGAGGGCACACCTGTGCCACGACTGGTCTCTCTTCTCCACTTAATCTTGCGTTCAGATCATATTAATGGTCGCCCAGAATTATAAGTTCTAGCTGGCAAACACCAGTGTCTCTCCTCAACCTGAGGTGAGCAATATGAAGGTCCTGTTGAACGGGATCGGAAACTATTTATCATGGAATAAGTTGTTTCATGAGCTCCAAATGGTTGGCCTTACTCCCTTCATCCTGCTGCACGAGAGTATGTTGAAAGGATGGATGGTAACAATTTTGGAGGAGGCAGCGGTATGGATTTGTTATCTATTGAATACATACTTTAAAAGTATCGATATCAACATATCTTACGCTGATGTATGTTTGTAAGCCGCGTTATGACGTTATGCAAATGGATATCCTGACATGTTATGCATCGTTCTAAAGCCTATGGTCAAGAGGGGTGGATCAAGCAATCAGATTTGAAATATATTCAACCCTGGATGAGTTACGAGCATTCAAATTTTTCTACATTGTGCCATCCTGGTAGAGTCCTGCACGGGCCGATTTCCCCGTACCCGACCCTATAGGCCCGAAGCAAGTTATGGCTCGCACCGACCCGAAACTCTAATCCCACAAAAAATTCGGCTCGACTCTACCCGACCCGAAGAATGATGGTAGAGTTCGGCCCTAGATGGTCTGCGGGTCAGGTCGGGTCGGGACGTTTCGGCCGTGCCACAGCCCTCCAGGACTCGAACCCCCGATTCCTCCACTTGCGAAAACGGCAGCTGTTTTATCCATTGAACATTTGAAAATATGTATTTACTCCCTGGAATGAAACACCGGACAGAACTATAGAGCGATATTTTTATAGGGGGCGCCAAAAGAGAGAGAGCACAGGAAAAAAATTAGCCAAGGTTCGAGTGTTAAGCTCAGGCCTAACTCACGAAAGTCCCTCAAACAATTTTCTTTGTGAATCGGATCTGAACTGATGCAACGACTCTTTACGTTAAGTGGACGTCGCCAGCGACGAGGTAACAGAACGACGTTATAAACAATCAAATTCTCTACCACAAGGCCGAATTCAACTCATGACCCTCACCCGATCCGCAATCCAAATTACAATCCAATCTCGTGGTCAATACTCAACCTTAAAAGTTTCTTTTTTTGCTTCATTGTGTATTTCCTCATAATTCCATGTTATTTTGTGAAAACAGGAGGTTGTCGATAGTCCACTAACAGGATAAAATTTATTGATAGTGGAAGAGCCTTGGAAGGCACGAACTGTCCCATGCCCGTCTAATATTCATACTTCCGTTATTTCTATTCATGGTAAAACAATTTTCTATTTCCCTTGTCACAGATTACATGCATACATAAGATTCCAGTCATGACATGGAGTCTCGATGTTCTCAGACTAGAGTAACTATAACATTTAAAGGTTAAAATTCCGCCTGGCTCAACCTGAGGAAGATCTTGAACAATTAGTCCTTAGATCTGGTCGGGTAGCAAGGGGGCGATCGGGCCGGGCCACAGCCTGTGCAGGACTCTAACCCCAGGTTCCTCCATTAGCGAAAACGACTGTATTTTTGCCAACAAAAATGTGGAATTATTTCATGACTCCTTAGAATGAACATGGGACTTCATAGCTGCATTCCTTACTCCAGGGGTGTCAAGCATACGGCCCGCGGTGGTGGTTCATCCGGCCCCCCGTCTGTTCTTGAAATTTCCGCTTGGATTGACTGTTAGCACAAATTTCGGGGGAAAATAATGGGTAGACCGATTTGATTTTCACACCCCTGGTATACTCCATACTGCTAACCATGGTTGGCAGCACAGTTAAAAATGACTTGTTAGCAAAAGCATTCGCGTTTGCCCACGTGTTTACGCGTTATTTATGGTGACCAAATGAGTCATTCACTGCAACGAAACCAAAAAAATAAAATGCGAAAAAGAGCTAAATGTTTATGATGAGCCTGGTCCCAGATAGAGGCAATACCGAGCCAACGATGGCACCTACGCACTGACCGTCGCGTTCCGACAGGTTTTGTATTGAAAGGCTGATCAAAAAAGGAACAGAACTTTCGCTGCAGCTCAAATAACACTCGTCGAAGTTGTTGGCCACTCTGCAGGCGTCAACTTTGTTCAATTTGCGACTCATGGTGAAAAAATGTCAGTGGTCTTTCGTTTAAGGAACTCTGTTGGTGATAAGAAATTGTCATGGTAAGTAACTTTCGAAATGATGTTCTGAAAATCGTTCAATCAGACCCTCGAGCTCTTTGCAATAGATTTACGCACTGATATCTGCAGCAAGGACCTACTGTATGTATGTACATTTGCTTCAAAAGCTCGAGAGTCTCAGTGAACGATTTTCAGAGCGTCATCTTTGTCCTTTGCTCCAACGCTGGCATTCAAGTAAAATCCGCCGAAAGTTCTTGACCGTGGCAATATATTTTTATCACCAACAGAGTTCCTTATACAAAAGACCACTGACATGTTTACCATGAGTTGCAAATTTACCATAGTTGACGCCTGCAGAGTGGCCAACAATTTCGACGAGTGTTATTTGAACTGCAGCGAAAGCTCCTTTCCTTTATGATCAGCCTAGTACTCTAACAATATTTGGAAGCCAATTTTTAAGGTTTATACACTAACATTTCTAAGATGCTTCATGTTATTCAATTAAACTCAAGAGAAAACATTTCTATAGCTATTGTTCTGTGGTGGAGTTCAAATCATTTTCCTTTAGACCATATACCTTCAGGATATTAAGCATTTGCGGTAAAATATAGAAATTTCTAAATTGTAATTTTGCTCGATTTGCGCCGGGGCTCAGCTAGTTTACCATAAGAATAAAAAGGATAGGGCCTGAGAAGGGCAGGGACTCTTGGTACGGCCCATGAGAGAGAAAGGATTCCATTTCACTGGGTGCATTGAGCTCTTCAGCTAAGTAATGATGCGAGGCAGGAGATGAAAGCTGGCTCGGCATTAAGGGGAAATAACTTATTGACAAGAAGATATGGTCGAATGGTAAAGGCCTTGCCGTATTCTTTTAAAATACTTTAAAGATATTGATCAGCGTCCACGTCTCGATGGACTAGATGAAAAGGTGGACGAGTTTGTGCTTGAAATCCTTTTAGTGCCTTCTATATCTGGATTTTTTCCAGGCCCGAATCGATACAATTCATATACCGGAGTGGGATTTTTTGCAATATCTTCCTCAAGATGCATGTAAGGGAAATGGGTCGAAGGTATTTATAAGAGATGTTACTCGAATAGAAAACAGTGCAGTCACCTAGAAGCAATGAATGCTCAGTGAGTGAGTACATACCATGGCTATCATTACACAAGCAGCGCAAGCAACTCGAATATGTACTCAGACAAACAGCAAAAGGGGTGCGTAAGTAATAATATACTTTCGACACTATTGCCACAGCACATGATTAAGAAAAAAATGGACAAATCCAAAGTATGCTTTCTATTTTTCCAATTTCTGAGGATCGAAGCACATACAAGGGCAATAGTTAGATATCATCAAAACCCTTAGTAACTTGTTCTTGTAACTATTTTGGCCTAGAATGAATGTGTTAGGCATTGCATGATTTTTGGTTGGCTTAATTTAGTGAAGGTTATTAGTACAGGTTGATTCTCTAATTATGCCACGCTTTCAAAATTTCTTTAAAATCAATGAATAACCTTAGGTCATTGGAATTTGGCAAAAATATTGTGGAATGATGGCAGTTATTTCAACAGAGACACACCATATCAAATTGCATTCTCCTTTGCGAAATTGCGTGAATGATCCATGATGCATTATTTCTTATCATCGCCTCCAACATTTCTATAGGGATAGAGCGGGACTTCACTTTCAATCACTGCTTTTAAAGGTTCCGATGTTCTGGAATTTTTTTTTTAAGTCACTGACGTTTTGATACTCCCAAAAAGAGGAAGCACAGGGATCGAGGTCACATGCCAAAAGTCGTTGAAAAGCAATCGAGGAGTTGGGGGATACCTGTTGCACAGGACTCTCGGGTCGAAAGCGCAGCTTCTGTATCTCCTGCGACATCAGGTGTTCATTTATTTTTCGCCAGCCCAAAGTTGTCTTTCCTTGGGTCCAAAACTCTCCTATTCTCATCAGCATTTTCCACATAATCCAAAATGTTCTTTCTGTCAGAAGCATCACTTGAAACAAAATGCTTTCTAAAGTATCTTTGCACCGCTACTGGAAAAATACAACTTTGATAGTATCGTTTTACAAGGAACTTAAAATCTAGCGACGCCATGTTAGCAAAGCAGCTGCAGCAAGATTTGTCAAAAACTCATAGGTTTGGAGATAAATCGTGCTGATATTAAGGATTAAAAGTTGCCTCATTCATTTAAAAATAATTTTTGAAAGCGTCACATGATTAAAGTATCACCCTCTATGTGCAGATGTCTTTAAAATTAAGTATCTCCATTTCCTCCATTCAGGATTATTTTCCCCAATGGGTGTGGTGATTCGCTGCATATTGAAATTACGCCGGAGGCAATATATACACCTGATGTTTCTGCAGCTTCCTTTCTGTGCATGTGGCGGTGCAATGGATCACAGACATGCAATCAAATGAGTAGATTTGAGCGATTTCGTGAAAATTACAGACCATGTGGAGCAAGGAAAATGATGAGAAGTTTCTTTCGGACGAATATGACGCCATATGCATATGTTGTTGATACGATTGCACAAAAAGAGACGAAAGTACCGTCCAGTCGATTTGAATATGAGTATCGTGTGAGGAATGGAAAAAGAAAATTTTCAACAAAGTTTACCCAAAGGGGAAAAGATCCTGCTCACAAATTCACAGTGATTGTTGTCATGGAAGTTCCAATCTGTGGAGAAAGTAGAAACAGCACCAATGAAGCCATATTTCCATCCTGCCATACTATATTAGAGCTCATATCCGAGACAGCGATGTCTTTGATAAAGTCAACATGGCAAAATATATTGTGGGTGCTAGTGAGTCAAAAAAACACAGTATCCAGCATCACTGCTGACAGGGTCATATTTGAAGTAAGCCAGTTGCGAGAAGTTTGTCCTCCTGTTCAATCAGGCATAATATTTGAAAATTTCAAACTTAAGGATGCCATAAAAGAAACTCTTGTTGATCAAGAAAGCCTTGCATTATTCTTTCACAACGGAGACGCTGCATCTCCCAATCCACAGGCTATGACACCATTCAACAATTACGAGCTTTTCCGAGTTACCAAAACCATATTTGGAGATCAGTCAGCATTTTTTGAAGGTATTTCTCGAAAATGTGAACCTGCTTGCTTATACTCAATTTTTTCCATGGGCATTTGATTATATCCTTCCCCATAGATATATTCTTCGTATTTCTCGATCCTGGGGATGTCGTGGACTCAAGCTATTTTGAGAAGGCGATATGGATATTTCAACTTCGACCAAATGTAGAGTTTGTCACAGGATACTACTCAGAGGAAGTTCTAAACGATCAACATGCATACTACAGTAACTCGAACAGTTCACTGACCCGCAAATTTCTGAAGCACTACGAGACAGACGTAGGTGCCCAAAAGACCCTCTCTCACTCTACCTCCAAACAAATGTAATGTTGTTTATGCATATAATGTTCTTTGGTCTATTCATTAAAGGTAAAACCAAGGCAGATCCAGTTCTCCAGTATGATGCCGTCTCCTACGCAGGTGTTGTAAAGGGAGTTGTACTTGCTAAACTTCAGCAAAATGGTGATATAAGTATGGAACTTCGGGATGTCAAATACGCCCAAGAACTCCTCAATACATCAATGTCTTCTAATGATATCAAGCTTTGCTCTAATTAGCATCTGTGGTGGAGAATTCTAAATCTTGGCCACTCCATATTCACTGTTCGACAACGTAACACTGTTAGAAAATTGGTGCTATATGAACCGTTGTCAGGCGATCAGCCATTAGATCCCCAGCGTGCATGTCGCGAGCCCCTAAGTTCATCTTGTGCCAATTGCGTTGTAACTGAAGCCAAGCGGAAATTTCTATCCAGTGCTTTTCCATATCTTGCTGAGCATGGTCTCTTGGCTGAGGAACCTTTTCCATCGTACACATTCAACATGTTGCGCGTTCCTTTACCCGATGAAACCTTGATGGAAAATCCATACTACAATGAAATAATACGTCCACAGACCAATCCATCATCCATAACAGGTGCTGATGGCACGTTGCTGTTCTTTCTTCCTTGGCTCATCACAGGAGGTGCCGACAGATTCGCTTTGGAGATTATTAAGATCATGCGAGTTTACAACTGGCATGTCACTGTAGTACTGACAATTGACTCCGAACCATTAGGTGGGAACGTATGGCTGGACGAAGCTCTTCAGCACACAGAGGACATATGGGTGTTCCCACAGCACTTTGAGAAAATAGTACTTGGCAAAATAGTATGTTATATTGTCGAAAGCAGACGTGTCGATGCCATGCTCATGTCAAACAACGCATTGCCCTATATATTTCTTCCATATCTGAACTACTTTTGTCCTGTCCGGCATGTCATGGATTTGAATCACAACTGGATTGATATTTGGCTGGACGGTGGATTCACGACTTTTGCTGTGGGTATGCAAAAGCACCTTGACACCATGCTTGTCACCTCGAAGCAACTTCGAGAGAAGATGATATCTGAAGGTGCCAGCCCTGAGAAGCTGGAAATTCTGTATGTCCCAACGAATACCACATTCTTTGTGAAAATGTCGCTCTCAGATGCCGCCGACGTACTATCACCAATCTTGTCATTGACTTTGGGGGGAACCAAAGAGAAATTGATTGAGCACAAGGCGAAAAAGAACCCTGTGGTTTTGTTTGTGGCACGTTTGTCGGTTGAGAAGCAGCCTCAGGTGTTTATTAAAGCCATAGCTAAAGTGAAGCAATCCATCCCCGATTTCATTGCATTTCTTGTAGGCGGTGGCTCACTCGCCGGTGATCTATCAACGCTCATTCAAACCCTATCGTTACAAGAGACTGCATTCTTAGTTGGAAGCCAGCCTCCAACCGTTGTGAGATCCTTCTACTCAGTTGCTGACCTGATGGTGCTGACATCAAGCAGCGAAGGAACAGGCATTGTGCTGCTGGAGGCCTTATCACTTGGCATCCCTATTTTAGCGCCTGCCATGGGAGCAATCCCAGAGATTATATGCAAAGGCTGTGGAGAAATAGTTGACGTCACGGGACTGACAGAAGATCAGCAGGTTGACCATTATGCAGCTGCAGCGTTTAGGATCCTCAGAGACTCCAATATAACATCCTCTGAGAAAATACGTGAGCATGCAGTTGAGATGTTCAATGTCTTGAGAACGGGGGAGACAATTTTGAAAGTTATCAATATGCCCTCTCGGCGAGAAAGTACGAGCTATGAAGATCTTTCATCTCATCTACAGGCAATTCGGTTAGCCTGTAGCAATTTTTGGTATTGATTATGTGATCGTGTCGATCTGGATGCATATACTGCATGTTCGAGGGTGCTTCAATATATAAAGACACTCCGCTTAAATCTGTCTGCAATATTTTTGTTGGCAGTCATCCTTTGCAGAAAGTGCAACTGGTGCCTGTGCATTTTGAAAACTTAAGGAATCCGCAAACATCTAATATAGTGTAGCATTAGCCAGGATTTAAAGGTGGCGGCACATCTTGAGAACTGTTAACTGAAGGAACGAGGCGCAGCAAATCTTTGTTTTCTGGTCGGATGGGGTGCAAACTCCTGAAATGTCTAAATAGAGCACCGTGAATGATTGACGCTAATTCTCCTCATGTTCTGGAGAAATACCTAGGGAGTTTACAAAGATCTGGGAATTAACTTTTATCACTGTAACGACTGATCAACGCCTACCGCAAAGTTGGTCACATATGCTTGTAATTAAAATGACTTCAAAATATTATTCACTGGGCATGTGTCAGTAAGAAGTTGTCAGTGTTCACGTAGGGTACACTTTGTCAGTAATGGAAGACGCGGTAAATTCTCGAAAAGCTGACACCTTTTTATGGAAGGAAGGTATTTAAAATTATTCAACGTTTGAAACCTGTTTTTGATGAATCTTCTGAATACAAAAGTACCGTCTATCGCTGGATTGATTGCTTCTAGAATGAAAGAATGAGTCTTGGAGATGACCTCCGCAGTGGTCGACCAAACACGAAGAAAACGTTCTCGCTGTGGAAAAAATGCTAATGGAAGACAGACGAATCATCATTCGCGAGATTGCAGCAAGTGTATGTATCAGTTCCAGAAAAGTTCATGAAATTTTACGTGACCGTCTTGTAGTGAGCATGATTTCTGCACGATGTGTACCGCGGCTGTTGGGGCCATAACAGAGACTCGATCGTGTGGAAGTTTATTCTGAGTTGTTGGCTCTATAGGAACCACATGGGGAGATTTTCTGCCAATGAATCATCGCGACAGATGAGACCTGGATATCTTACTTTAATTCACAAACAAAAATTCAGTGCATGCATTAGCGGCTACCTTCTGATGGCCCTCTGCTTAGAGTAAGGACCCAGTCTGCACATCAATGTTGATACAAAGTTGTAAAAGCATTGAAGTCTCAACATCCACAATATTGAGGCAATCTTGAAGAAAGTTGACAAAACATTGAATCAACATTGTCTCAAAGTTGAAATGAGACAGGTCTCAACGTTGCTGCAAAATTGAATACATGTTGTGCTTCAGTTGAGTACTCAACATCATGTCAATGTTATATCAACATAATGTCAATACTGCTGCATGGTGCTTATGAATTCACCCATGAATAAAAATGAAAATACAATTTTTTGCTTGACAGCAGAGCACTGGTATTTATTTCATCTATCACATGTCATATCAAAAGATCTAGATATCAAGTATCACAAGCCACGCTGAACTTCTAGATTGCCATCCGTCTGCCTCCCCATCACACCTTTCTCCTTGAACAAGAAACATTCCTAAACTGACTGCTGTGATGACACTTCTAATATGGTATGCCCATGACATAGAATAAGCCCATGCTAAGAAATATCCAGGCTCTTATGCTTTTACTACACATTCCCATGATATCATCATCTAACATTCAGGCATGATTATGACTTGACATAGCTGTGTTCAGCTTTTACATTTTTCAGATTATTTGAATTAATGCAGATAAAATGAAAACAAAACTTATTTTGGCTGATTTTAAATCTGGTATTTGCAAATCGGAGCCACTCTCCAATTTGATTAAATACATCTTTCTGAGCTGGTTATGGGAGCTTGCTGTTGTGACCAACTGCCTCTGTAAACAGAGAGTAATAATTTAACAACTAGGATCCTACTTCAAGCATGCATTCTCAAAGGACTAAAAATGAAATCATACCAAAGACTAAGTTTCCAAGACCAGTCCTCTCAAAGGATGGATTCTTCCCTGTCCCATACAAGGTGAAGTCTCTGGCTAATTCATTATTAGTTTCCTCATTATCATAAACTGGGCGCATTCAGTTGTGACTCGATCTAACTGAGCGAGTCATGACTCGTGGCATAGCCCACTTTGACACCTGACGCAACCTTCTGAATGCATTGGGTCATTTAATCAGCGAATTTTAGCTGTTTTTCTGTGTAGTAGCAACAACAGAGGGAGTTGAAATGAGAAAATTGTGAAGAGGTACAGAATGCTCTTCAAGATCAAGTTACCTCTCCGGGATATTCACAATGACCGAGTTCGACCTCACCCTCATGTTTATTGCATCGTGGTGCCACTCAAGGTAGTTGTCACCTCAGCCAACAATAAAAAATGTTCCATACGAAATTGGAATCTTCTCGAAGCAAATTTGAGAAAGCCTATACACTTCTTAAAAGCAATTTCGGGATATTACAATTCATATTAGCTAGGTGAAAGAAAGGAACAGCCGTTGTGACATCCTTTAACATCATGTACAACTTCATTTGACGTTTCCCCGAAACTGTGTACGTACTCTCGCCGCTGGAAGCCTTCCATGGATGTCGCCATGTTTGGAGTGATGACCCGACGATAATGACTCGATCTCAGAGATCGGGTCATAGCACGTAACTCGGGTCAGGTTCCTGCGTCATCACCCGATGCATTCAGTGTTTCGTGCCGTGACTCGCGTTATAGCTCGGGTCGCAACTGAATGCGCCCACTGTAATGAGTCCACATTTCGCCTTCTCATCGAGACAGCACGTAATCATCGACCAGAGGGGAATGTACATTCTTTGGACACAATGGCGCGCAAGCTGCATCGGAGCTTGAGCGGCGTCGTAGATCCTATGCTATTGGCCAAATTGCAAGTTCAATATTTTATCGGACATGGAATCTTTTCGTAAACACATGGAGAGCACAGATCGACCGCCCTGTACTCGCCTGAGTGTTCCGTTGTGAACATCGAGCAAACATCGAGCAAAAGGAATTGCATTTGCAGCAGCACACGTTTTCTACCGAATGAATCGTGCGGAACTATGACCGCAACAGACTCTTTTTAATGCAAGTTTTCCAGATTTTACCATGAGATGCCTTGCAAACGAACGTCAATACTTGACGGTAGTCACCAAGCAAAGTTGGTTTACCCTCGAACGGACAGTCACCGCCCATCGAGTTTCACAACGCCCGCTCTATCGTTGCTTGCGCTTCAGCAGGCGCCATCGGTGCTTCGTCACAAATGATGACGTCGGTAGTTCGATTCACCGCCTGACTTTAGCGCAATGAACGACACGTTTTATGCTTGAGAAGATCCAAGGCAAGTCGTGTAACAGAGCATAGCACCAGGTCGCAGAGTTGCAGCAATTCCAGTCGACGCAACGCTCATAAACATTCTGTCATCTGCCGCTCAATATGTGAATGAGAGTAGTGTACAATAATGTTATACCAGTGACACCTTGTCAGTCATTGAGGAAACGATGGACATCCCGTTATGAATTTCAATATGCTGCTGCATTTGAACCGCTTAGTCCGCATCATGAACGTAGAAATGAGCCGACGCTGGTTGCTGATTTTGATTTAGCGGAGAAACAAAGTGATGAAAATGTTGAACGTCGCCACGTGATATAACTCGCCAGATATTTATATTTTTAAGCAGTATGGCCGTTACCGGGAATGTCAACAATTGTTGCATCAAAGGAGGCATACGCCTTTGCGCTGTTGTACTGCCTGATAAACTCGGGAAAATTGCGCGTGCGCTTGCATCTTCCCACATCAACAACAATTTGATCTCTGGCGGATACTCCAATGGGATCATAAGGAACTTATTACCATTAGGACAACAACTGTACCAAAGCTTGCTTTTCTCGTCTTCAAAATGAATAGACCACCAGTGCTCAACATGGCATTCCACAAACATAGTTCCAAGATTGTGCGGAACGGTTGGAACGCTGGGCGTCCGGGCCACTGCAGTTCGAGTATTGGATGGTGGTTCGACGAGTACAAGCGCAGCTCTCTCCGTAGCGTTAAACAATCTCACGTTGCTCTGCAATTAAATCAGCCCTACGCTACCTGCACTCAGTTCTCCTCTCGACATTAATATATTTACATTGTTCACTGATTAGTGCAGACCTACGCTGCTTAGCCGCTTCCATTCTGTGGGCGCGTCGCATCATATCAAATTATTTAAGCGGCTTAAGGTACTAAGGGAAGATGAAAATCGACCCCCCCGGGAATCAAATTCTGGCTTGTAATTTTTGTAGAGGACCCCAAGGGAGGGCCTTGAAGCCACTTTTTGGCACTCTCAGGTCAAGCACCTGACTGTGACGAATGGTCAAAGGTCACNCATCTAACATTCAGGCATGATTATGACTTGACATAGCTGTGTTCAGCTTTTACATTTTTCAGATTATTTGAATTAATGCAGATAAAATGAAAACAAAACTTATTTTGGCTGATTTTAAATCTGGTATTTGCAAATCGGAGCCACTCTCCAATTTGATTAAATACATCTTTCTGAGCTGGTTATGGGAGCTTGCTGTTGTGACCAACTGCCTCTGTAAACAGAGAGTAATAATTTAACAACTAGGATCCTACTTCAAGCATGCATTCTCAAAGGACTAAAAATGAAATCATACCAAAGACTAAGTTTCCAAGACCAGTCCTCTCAAAGGATGGATTCTTCCCTGTCCCATACAAGGTGAAGTCTCTGGCTAATTCATTATTAGTTTCCTCATTATCATAAACTGGGCGCATTCAGTTGTGACTCGATCTAACTGAGCGAGTCATGACTCGTGGCATAGCCCACTTTGACACCTGACGCAACCTTCTGAATGCATTGGGTCATTTAATCAGCGAATTTTAGCTGTTTTTCTGTGTAGTAGCAACAACAGAGGGAGTTGAAATGAGAAAATTGTGAAGAGGTACAGAATGCTCTTCAAGATCAAGTTACCTCTCCGGGATATTCACAATGCCCGAGTTCGACCTCACCCTCTTGTTTATTGCATCGTGGTGCCACTCAAGGTAGTCGTCACGTCAGCCAACGATAAAAAATGTTCCATACGAAATTGGAATCTTCTCGAAGCAAATTTGAGAAAGCCTATGTACTTCTCAAAAGCAATTTCGGGATATTACAATTCATATTACCTAGATGAAAGAAAGAAACAGCCGTTGTGACATCCTTTGGCATCATTCACAACTTTATTTGCACGTTTCCCCGAAACTGTGTACGTATTCTCGCTGCTGGAAGCCTTCCATGGATGTCGCCATGTTTGGAGTGATGACCCAACGATAATGACTCAATCTCGGAGATCGGGTCATAGCACGTAACTCGGGTCATGTTCCTGCGTCATCACCCGATGCATTCAGTGTTTCGTGTCGTGACTCGCGTTATAGCTCGGGTCGCAACTGAATGCACCCACTAGCGAGTTTGTTTGCCCTTCGGGCAAATAAACTCGCTATGGTGGCGCCTTCGGCGCTAAATTACCTTGGTCAGTGATTAATTCTTTTTTTTTTGGCGACATGGGAAACACGCGTTTTAAGTACGTCTTCATTAAAATACGTGACAAATGGGGACGAAAGTCTTCATTTTTATGAAAATCATTACTTCGATTACTTCCAGTGTGCGTAAGTTGAAATATTTTCATGTGTCCCTTTTTGTCAGGGTGAAGAATAGATTTTGAAATACTTCCATCCAATAAACTACGCTAAAGAGACATATTTCAAAAGTAGGATTTTTCCTGTACACAGTCATCAAACATGGACTTCTGAGCGAAGTTTAAATTTGTTTCTCTGTTTCGTTGGATCAAAAAAAATTCAGGAGAATGGGACAGAAAAAAAGTTTCCTGATGGGTTTTAACGAAAATTTCTTTTCTTCTGAAATGTAGACTCAAGGAACTCCACGCCACCCAGTTTCAGCTGCATATGTTTCCTCTTTTTGTTTGCGGAGAAAAAATTGTCTTTGGAAAAGCGACACACACATAAGATGTGCTCTGAGGAGACGCACACCAAAAGTTGAATTTCTCCTTGAATCAACATCACGTCCGTTATGCGTGCGCCGACTTCTAATTTTCTATTTCTGCCCGATTCGCTGGGATATGAAAAATTCTGTGAAAACGTTACGTCCTCAGAAATATGCCCCCAAAATATTTTGGAAACTTGACATATGACATTTGAGCTCAATGCGTCAGCATTCCCGTTCTTGCCAGATTTCACCTTTCCATGTCTCTCCGTTTGAACGAAGCAAAGAGAACTATTTGAAAATATGTTTCCGGAAAAGGTGTGCCCCTATGACATGTATCACCAAAGTTGAATTTTTCCTTAACTCAGCATGCGAATAGCGACTTATGTAAGTCAGTCAGCTACTCACGGTACTCTATATATAGAAAAGGTATAATTTTTTCTTTACTCACCCATCCATGAAGTTCTTTTTTGGCAAGTTTAAACTTTATAGCGCCCTTTGTTTTGCTGGATGGAGAAAATACGCCAACTCAAGAATATTGTCACTTGTGCGTGTGCCAAGTTTCACCTTCCATTTCTGTCCAATTCGCCATGACAAATTTTTTTTAAACATCCCCCCTCCAAAAAATTATTCAGCGGACGTATCGAGACTTAACATTTTTCTTTAACTCCTTGTATCAGTAGTCACATTCATGGACAGTTTCAGCTTTCCATGTTCACCAGTTTAACTGATGCAAAAAAATTATTTGAAAACATCTCCCTTTCAAATCTGTGCCCCCTAGGCATTTACTTCTAAAGCATTTTTTCTGAACTCTGCACCCCAAAAGGTACATGTGTACCAAGTTTCAGATTTCTAACCTTTCTGGAACATGGTTAGAATTAGCGTCAGTCAGTCAGTCAGTCACGATCGTCTATATATATTAGATGTGGTCTCCTTGACATCATTCCCTCCAAATCGCCCAAGATAGGAAATCTAAAGCATGATGATGAAAATAAAAGTTATCCATGAGGGTGTTCTAATAAATATTTCTTCAAATAATGAATTGGCCCAAAAATGAAAAGCTGTGACAATGCCTTTCCATATGGAATACTAAAAAAAGTGGCCAGTCAAACTGCAATAGGAGACAATTTTCAGGACGGCTAGCACCACTAATAAATCTGTTGAACTGAGGTTTTCATAGCATGGTAGATTTAACACATTGGAAGGGCATCATCGTAAATGATAAAAGTGCTAAGAGAAAAAACTGCATCAAGACTGTCATTTTCAGTTGAGTTCAATGAACTTTTCCCATGACTCACCACTGCTTTTCTTTCTTCAACTCTTTTGAGAGATGTCAAGAAATGATTGAGATCTTCCATGGAAGACAAAGGCAGACATTCAGTCAATTGGTCCAAACCATTTGGTTTCTGTGCTGAGTCCTTCAAGCAAACAGCAGAAATCTCAGTCAGTTTTTTCTCCAGGGCATTCTGCCCATTTCGAAGCTCCATCAAAATCTGTATAACCTTTTTCAGTAGGGCACCTATATATGTAAGAAGAAACATGAAATACAATTACACAAAGGCATTCTCAGAAACTGAAACTTTTGCTTCAACTCATTCTCAGCAATTGGGAAATCACTGAGACATACATGGAAAACTGCTACCAGATGATTCAAGAGCAGATGTCCCAGGCATGTCATCTGATGTCCCAAGCATGTCTTTTTTTGGTTCCTGTTTCCTCTGATGCATGGATTCCCTTGCCTTTAAGTAATCTCCATACTCACTAAGAGGAAAACCACAACTTACCAAAGAGCACAGAAAATGTTGAACATTTTCATTGCTCACTGCAATTATTGAGGAATATGAAAAATGCCCTGTTCACATTTGATACTTCCTGGATATTGTTAGTGTATGTTCTTCCTCAACCGATTCCCCAGAACTGGATTCAGTCAGCTGTTCCTTTTTCTTCACCTTGATTTTGGACTGAAATCCTTCATATCTTGGTCGACAAACCTTCCTTTTAGCAGGAATGCTGGTACTCCAGTCACTGTGCAGCTCTGCATTTCTGAGGTTTCCACGTGCTTCTTTGTAAGTTCCTGCAAGTGCATTCATTTGCATGCACATTCCTTATTCTCAAATTCAACAAGTATGAATGCCATGACAGCTATGTCTACTGTAGCAACAACATTCACTGGTTCAGCTGAAAATCAGAATGACAAAGAGGAATAGCAACGAGGCACTGTTTTGTGGAATGGGGTAAGAGCATACACTTTCTTGCTATGTCTGAAACCGGATTGTATGATTCTACATCCAAGGATGAAACTCTGACAATGCCTAACTTCTTTGAATCAAAAGGCTTTGAATACAATGACTTCTGGCATTTGAATCTCTTCACTTCTACTCACATTGCACCATCAGATCTAGAGAAAAATCCAGTCATTCTGGCAACACTACCATCTTTAAGAACACAGGCACTATCCCCAAGACCTGAGCATTTCAGGATGCTAGAATTTGCTGAGAGTGACATGTATCTGTGACATGATTCTCCATCCACAATGACAGGTTTTTTACATTGTTCAGACAGTTTGGGTGCTCTGATAATTTCCTCTTCCCTTGGGTATCGAGTGAAAGTGTTGCTGCGGGCCTCTTTTCACTATTTGCTCAAGGGGCATATTTGGGGAGTGAACCAGTCTCTTGAGTTGTCCTAGGTATGACTCAAAAGGGAACGAGCTAAAGCTGTCCAGTGTCCAAAGGAAGTGACCATTCCAAGAGTCAACAAAGGAGAGACTCCGACATGGTGTTCCTCATCCTTCTGTCGAGCAAAATCCTCATCTGATCTCAGAGGACAGTCAATCTGAGAAAATGTCATACGATGGTTATAATGCTCCTCCTCCACAGTACATCTCTCACAGGAGTTATAGCCATTATGGCCCTTGATGCATTTGACATATGCACGAGCAGGTTGATCACAAATGAAGGCACCTATCTGAAGAGACATGTCATGTCCCATTCAAATGGATTCCTTCCTGCTTGGGAGCCTTTACTTCCTCTTGAAGTATTCAAGAGGGTTTGGTTTTTCATGGCAACAGTAAATTGCAATCACAAAAGGCTCACTGACAATGGAAGACCTAACCACACCACATAGCTTCCCCAAAATTGGCCACAACTCCAAACTACTGCTCTTGAAAAGTGGCAGCCCATCAATATTAATCATCAATGAACATGTTGAGGACAAAGAGGAAACTTCGTCAAGTCTACTCTTGATTCCTGACAGAAGACCAACATAGTAATATTTCCCTGAACCAAGGGTCTTTGTTTCAGCTACACAAAGAGTTATTAATAAGTATTCTGTTATCATTTGGAAGACTTACATGACCAGCATGACGAAGGATTCCTAATAGGTGGCAGATCCTGTAGTATTATGCTTACGTTACCACTGCACAAATGCCACAGAGAAAGGTGAAGTGTCATCTGAGTCATCATGACTAGGATGAACTTCATGAAGAGGAAGTTAAACAAGGGAATCAACACTTTCCTGAGGATCCACCATAGGTGCCCAGAAACAAAACAAACTTGCTTCAAGTCTGTCAGAACTACAATCACCTCCAAGTACAGAATTCTCCAGTGTGGGAATAACTTTATCAACAAGGTTTGACATCTGCTCTGAATGATTGGGGGAATATGTACAAGACATACCATATACATCCCTGAAACTGGATATCACCTCATCTGTCACCCCTGCCCAAATTTCATTCACTTCTCTATGCAACTTTCTGTATTTTGAAGACCTAGACGACATTTTGGTAGGTGAATGTGAAAACACCTAGAAATCATAAAAGGAAAACTTCAGTTTTTACACCATGCTTAACCCTACTATATACTGCAATTTTTCTATAAATGTGGATACCTGAGCAGAGACTTAACTTAGGCAATTCTAGGAGTATCTTGCTCTATACTAACAGCTAATGGTACTCAATCAGTCAGGGGCAGGTTCAGGACTCTTTATCCTTGTTCATTTCTACAGATCTAACAAATTTAAATTTAATTTTAAGCTTATCTTGAATTATTTTCAAGGAAAGAAGATTAAGAGGTAAGATTCTCCTATATCCAACATAAAGAATTGACTTTTCCAGGCTTTGAAAGCATGCATACAGGCCTGCAGCAAAAAGCAAAAAGATGAAGAGGAATTTTGGAAAATGCAAAATGGACTGATACATGTTAGACATACTTCAGACTGCAAGCCCCCAAGTAAACAAATTCCAAAGCACAATGAACCTACCCTATTTCAAAAGGACTCTCATGGGGATGCTAGAAGCACTAGTTCCTTACTGGACTCTAACGTCAGCATCCTTCACCCAGATCTTAAAAACAAGAATAAAATAAAATTCACACTAGGTAATGTAAGGGCAAGGAAGCTACTGAATATTCTCCTTTCCACATAAACGACATAAATTACAAGCACAAGCACCCACTCATTACACACGTCATTTCCATACATACTCTAACTCAAAATTAAAGACCTGATCATGGCAAGTGTTCCTTACAAGTGAGATCAACAAAGTCGTTGCCCTTCATCAGTAAAAATGATATACAGTAGTTAAGGCATATCATAGGCCTAGATCTAGGTCTGCGTCAAGCGGTGAGTCTACGTTTTGCGTAAGTGCAATAATAGGCTGGCATAACTTAGGCCTAGGCATAGCGTCCGAATAATAATCTCGGCTGCAACAGTTTCCTAACCCCAACTAACACATCATTCCCCAAAATAGGTTGATTTTCTCACTCTTTGGCTTTTGACACCGAACCGGTAGGAAAGTCAATGGGCTCCACCAACTGTGCCATCTCAAGGACAGGTCACACCCGAATGAGGAAGCCTCGGGCCGGAAGGGCGTAAGAATACCCAACTCGTACAACGTGACTTAAGTCGGGTGGGTCCTTTGACCGAGGAGGAGAACCCATTCGAGTGCAGCGCGGATGCCTGAGTTGGCTTACGTATAGGAAAGAATGCTAGCAAGCATCGAAAGCGAGATTTGAGTAGTCCAAACGCTCTCTCAATCACTACCCTTGTTTTTGAATGGGCGATGTTGTAATTTTGTTCGGCGGTTGTCTTGGGATCATCTACCGGTGTCAAGAGCCAAG
>CAJPEV010003567.1:10393-21441 GCA_905338385.1 Darwinula stevensoni | reverse complement strand
TTGAGTTCATGCCAGACAAGTGTACAATCACTGGCGATTCCTATGCTACCACCATGAAAAATTTACATGATGCCATCGAGGAAAAACGCAGAGGAAAGTTGTCAAGGGGGGTCCTTCTCCATGACAACGCGTCCGTCCACAAATCATGGAAAGTTCAGGCAGCAGTGAGGGAGTGTGGCTTTCAGGAGTTCAACCATCCTCCCTACAGCCCGGATCTGGCTCCTAGTGACTATTTTCTGTTCAGACACTTGAAAAAAAATGTTGCGGGTAAAAAGATTTTCATGCAATGAAGAGCTGAAAGTTGCCGTTTCTGATTGGTTTGATGGACAAGAAGTTGACTTCTATTCCGAGGGAATAAAATCCTTGGAATCAAAGTGGAATAAGTATGTTGAGTTAAAAGGTGACTCCATTGAAAAATAAAGTCTTATTTTTCCCCACGGATGTTTCTTTCTTATTCAGGTAGATAACTTATTGAGTAACCCTCGTACATTGATCCAATTATTAATATAATGCCACACAATTGATATAATCATTAAATTTATGGGGTTTAGATCTAAGGTGAAACATATGAAGGGAAAAAAATAACTCTGGAAATCATGTGATGCTCATGTCGCCTTTCCATAAAGCTGTCATTCAATAAAACTGACATGATTGGGGATAAGATGGAGAAAAATTCTGCCAAGATAAAACTCAGAAGCAGCGAAAAGCTGTCGATCCATGACATCCTATGAATATCAGAAGGATGCCCGCTTCTAGACCTTTATCCATCTCCGAACTACTGTAATGTTCATGGATGAGTTCTGGATCACCCATGGCTACATGGGAATGAGAAGAGTTTTGCCTGAAGTTTACAAAGATGCAAATGCCCATTCATACCTTGTACACGAAAACATACAGATGCATACATATACACTGTATTGCCAAAAATCATGGCCTATTCAACAAATGATGAAATAATAGAGTTTTTACACTATTTTGATGTGAGTGTCAGATAACAGGCATATACCCGTTTTACCTGTCTACTCTCTGGGGCATCAGTTAACAGCAAGATGCCAGCATAACAAGAGATAACTGCATTGTAATGTGGTGTGGTTATTTGGTCCCATTAGGCGAGGAAGTCCGGTTGAACTCCAACAGTACTTCTGGCCTGCCCTTCAGTAAAGTGTACATTGTCATAACATGAAGGAAAACTTGTGGATGCGCTGGCTAATTTCTCTAACTGTAGTGGGTTCAAGCTCTCATCCATACTGAGGAGGGTCCAATACAAGAAATTCAGTTATTATGTGTGAAGCCATGACCATGCTGATGGGTTGGGCTTCACTTTAGGAAGGTTGTGCATACTATGCACGGAATGCTTCCCTACATTTTGCATTGAATAATAAGATGTTCAATACAATGAAATTCTTCCAATGGTTTTAGTTGGTGTGGTAGACTTGATTTTTTTTTTTCAACTTTCAGCATATGAATGAAATGTCATACCGGATCGATGTGGAGAAGCTGCTTGCTGAAGCCGAGGGACATTACCTGCACGTGCAGAATGCACAAAATCTTCCTTCACGCATTGCAGGGATCCTTGGCCTTGACGTTTCTCCTCACCAGCTGCAGGTGATGCATCATTCCAGCAAGACAGAAGATAATGGTCTGAAGAGTCCCTTAGGGGCTTCAGATGAGGCAATTGGATCGAAATGAGCTTCCAACCGAGGCAACTTCTGCCTCCTCTATTGCGCAATCCGATAACGGAAGATCGCAAGAAGACACCCCACGGCCCGCGCACAAAGGCTTCACCTTCTCCCTTTCATCCGCGTCGCACGTGTTTGCACGGAGACGCCCTTGACGAGCCCCATATCGGTCCAAACACACGCTTAAATGGATGTTTGTACATGGGTGCGTGATTGGGACTCTGTTTCGCTGGATGGAAGAATCTCAAGGCGAGGACAACTGCATCCTCCAACTTCCAACCTCCAACCCTTCCTCTTCAGCCTCTTCTCCCACACTCGAATAGGCTGCCAAAATTGCGGCGGCTGTCTATCCTGTGACGGTTGTCTGTTTTGCGACTGGTGCCCGTCGTGAGACGGTTCTAGGCTGTAAAGGGCGACAGTGGAACATTTATGTCTGCAATCGCTTAAAATTTTGCGATTATCCCCTTCGCTACGGGAGTCGAAATTCCGACTCCGAAATCAATTACGTGAATTTCATCGTTTCCACAAGGCATCGAGTCTGAAAGTTTCTGCCCCCCTTTCGCAGCTCAATATTTTATCAGAGGATTAGGACCCTCGGTTGACCCAGAATCGGATCCATCGATTCCGAATAAGTCCTCAAAAGGCAGCAGTGAAGAAATTGACAGACACACCGTTCGCATATGCATACCTGATACCCTATGGAATCTCCGGGAATGAATTCTCTTCAAAGAGTGCGATGAGGGCAATCGAGTCACGAGTGAAAATCACGAACACTTACGACAATCGTGGAGTCTCCGGAGTGCTTTCCACGCGTCTCAGACACCGCATGAACCGTGAGTCCCATTAAAAATCTACCTCCTTAATTTTTGCGTAGAATATTGCGGAAGCTGTCGAGAAGTTTAAGGAGATGTCAATTAATCTCTTCGAAATCCCCGTTCCTAAATTTCGATTAGCATCCGAGTGATGAATCTGGATTAGCATGCATCAAGATCGTCTCTTTGTCTACTCGTACCGTACGAGATGATAAGAAATGGACAGATTTTCCGCAATAGAGTTGTCAAATTTTGCTTTCGATTTCACCGTAGACATCGAATCCAGAGTCGGAATCAGTCTTTGGAAGCATCAAAGACACAAATGGAAAAGACAAGCCCAGGGAGGGGATGGGAGTTGGGGTGGAGGATGCGGAACGGGGTGGGGACCTGCCAATCGCGTTTTAGGCTCCCAAATGCAGACAGGCCGTCGCCGGGATGAGAGGTGCAAATCCCATAGGTAGAAATTCACATGTGTTTCCACTTTGCTCGAAAGTATCTCTTCCAAGGACCCACCGAGCCTTCGCAAGATAATAGATGGTTCTGAAGTGGGCATACCAGCAAAGGTGCTTTCAATTCGGAGCGCCATACCAAAGAGAGTGTAAGTAGTGGCTTCAACTCCACTCGAATCCCATACATTGAGAGGGTCGCATTATAGATGTCGCTGTCGATCCTCTACCTAGCGTGCGCACATGAGTAACTCCTCCACGACGATGGACTCAACGAGACACGCGTATTACGCTGGGGGACTCCCTTTGGGTCGAATCCTCGAATGAGTCGATTCCCGATTCGGCTGCCATGAAGCACGCTTCACGGAAGTGCTGTTGATAACAAGCCACCAGATGTCTCTGTAATATTTCGATCCCCCCCCCCTACCCCTCTGAGTGTCGCCTCTAGTTACACACTATTCTATGGCCATACCGTGCTTTACACTCTGTGGAGCAAGGCCGTGTGGATGCACTGTTCGGTGTAGGACGATGCCATTAGCAGAATTGGTATCTTCAGCCGCAAAGCCATTCGGGAACGAGAAATCTCAGGTTACGTATTCCTGGTGTTAAGAGCCTAAGTCATGCCTTAAGCCGCGCAGTCTTGCGAACCGACGTCTGTAATGTAGACTAAAAGTACCGAGGCCATGATACAGGCCAAGGGTTAGATCGTAGCTTAAGCTAGGCTTTCGATACACCTACAACTGTATCTGAAGTTACAGCTAATAACTTCGAATGCCTTCCAAGAAACGCCAGACCCAGCGTCATCTTGAAGACGTCGTTTTATCGTCACCCCATCGTCCCATCAGCGTCGTCGGTGGACGTCTCACTGATGTGACGACGTCAGAAAACGATCCGCTTTTCCACGTCCTCGAGTACAAGTTGAAATCTGTTCCGTTAATGCCTGTGCGTCACGTCTCTGCCACGTTTTGCGTGCAGGTTGCACAGAAGGCATACTTAGGCCTATTAGTAGTTGATTGGACTTGTGGGACTTCCCCAAAAGTCTCCCGTTCTGTTCCTTGGAGAAACACCCGAAAGAAATCGTTAGGCCGAGTTCATACTCGTGCTGTACGACATGCTGGATGTTCAAACTGCATACCATGGTCAAAAATTTAATGTCAACGTCCATTGGATTTTTTAACAAAGTATGCAGTTGCAGCATCCAGCATGCCGTATCAGCACCAGCATGAACTCGGCCTTGGACTTGACATCAACATCGTTTCTGTTGCAGGAGTATTTCTCCAGCGAGAGGTTATCGAAGTTATTCTGAAAACGGTCGGTGCTTGAGCGGTCTCGAGACTCAGAAATATTCCGTTCGAACCAATGATCCTTTTCCCTCGATGCGTTCCTTTCCGATTTGTTGGAACGGAAAGCCCAGCACACGTGAACGAGGCAAGGCCTCCCTGCCTCCATCGTCGTTTCACCCGCAGCCCGCTTAGGCCTCTATGCATTCGCTTGCACATGACCGGAAAACCGATTGCCATTCGAATCGCACGCACGATCCAAGGTCGGCTCGACTCAATTTAGTCGATCTGCATCCGTTCAGAGCTCTAATTATTGTACTTAGGATTCCTGGTGCCAGGAAACATCCTTGATTTTTCGTCTCATGCGCTTTGCGGAAGCTTAACGTATTCTACGCTGTCGAAAGAAAGTGCCTTTTTAAAATATTCTTTTACACTTTCATCCGTTATCGTGCAAGCTAGCCACATGTATTCCATACGTGATGTGTCCAATATCTAATGAGTAAGAAAGATTCATATCTTGCTATAAAAATGTCATTCACTGCCGAAGTAATGCGGGAGTCCAGATTCTCGAGATTTCCACTTGACTCAACGCGATCGGATCGTGCACACGTGATCCGATCCTGGCTCACTCATCGTGACTCATGCGCGTTTTGCGTGATTTTTGCAACGAGTATCTATGGAATTGATTCGACAAAGGTTCGTGAATTGTTTCGTCTCGAGCACGGATGTGTAAAGGCACCAGCGGGAGAAATTGCACTTCACGGAAGAAAAGGTCATCAAAAATCGCGGAATCCAGATGGTAGAACCGTAGAGGCGGAGCTTGAGAATCGTCTTTGAGGAAGGTCAGCGATCAGCAGTTTTTCTTTCCCCCTTGGAGGAAAAATCGACCGTTGGAATTTCAAAGTCGGAAGAGTAAATGTTGTAGGGAGTCCCTAGGGAAGTGTAGAGGTAACACAGTCATCTCCGACCCATAATTTAGCCAAAAGTCACTGCCAAAGTTGTCGCTGTGCCAAAGGAGTAGAATTCAAACGGCTACAACTCTAAAACAGTTAGCCAGGGAAAGCCGCAAATAACGTCTTCAGAAAAGCTTAGGCAATCTACTTTCGAATGAGTGGTTAAGATTTGAGCTGACTCAAAAGGTTAAAGGTCACGAGGCTATATTGTAGGGAGTAGTCGAAATTTTGAGAACAGTTTTCCGACCGCCATTCCGGTCACAGATATAACACAGAGAAAAGCATGTATGCAATTTTAGAGGACCTCTCGATTGATCTGTGTACCAAATCTCATGGACCTTGTCCTGAGCATTTTGGAGAGAAGTACCAAAATGTGCTCAAAATTGGGGCAAAAACGGTACTCCGTAGGGCTTTTCTGTTTTTCTCGCCATCAAGCAAATATTGAGAAATGTTCTATGATATATCGATAAGGAAGAGCCTCTGGATTGCAAGGACGCCTCGATCGTGTTGATAGTTCCTTTGAAAAGTTTATTCAAAGTCGTGCGTTTTTTAAAGAAAAATCCCCCCCACTGACCCTTGACAACACCCTCATTGGAATACTTCCTCAGACACCCATGGGTGAAAATCATGGCAGATTTCTTGAAAGATCGATAGATATGAATCGTCGAAAGGAGTCGATGCAAGAATCACCATGATTTCTACCCGGACTCCCGCGGCAAAGGTTCACGTTTCTGACAGCGATAGAAATCGTCCCCCATCGTCTCCGTCATCGTATACGCGCTCGCCTCAGAATGCGTCCCCGCAGGCTCCTCCAAAGCAAAAATCACAAAATCTTCTCAGATAGATCGATAGAGACGACTCTCTGGATGGCAGGGAGACTTTTCGACTGTCTCTCTACGGTCAGTAGTCCCCTCAGAAAGTTTATTCAAAGCGGGGAACGTCTGAAATGATATTTCAACCCCCAATCGACAAGGGTGTCGAAAAACGCCCGATATCGATTTTCAGACGTATAATGTGAAATTTTCTCTGATAGATATGATTCTTTGGAGTGCATGGA
This sequence comes from Darwinula stevensoni, assembly GCA_905338385.1. Classification (NCBI taxonomy): domain Eukaryota; kingdom Metazoa; phylum Arthropoda; class Ostracoda; order Podocopida; family Darwinulidae; genus Darwinula; species Darwinula stevensoni. The sequence goes on along the minus strand of CAJPEV010003567.1, from coordinate 15,214 downwards.
CACATTCACGTCCGCGATCTTTCACCGGTTTCCTCAGAATGTTCATTCAAGCGGAGCGCATCGAGTTGGATATCCACCGCCGCCCTCCACCTGAATGTGCTTTCGTCGGCGAGTCCGATCGAATGTCTCCGTTGCAAAATCACTGAACATTTTATGACACTTCGATAGCGATGGATCTTCCGAATGTATCGATACCCGAAAAACCATGATTTCTCTTCACGCTCACTCGTGATGTACCCGTACCTCGTTTTCGACTGTCCTCCACCCCTCTCCTCCCTCCTCTGCCCTCGCGTATGAATGCATAAAGGTCGATGCACGCTGACTGCGAATTGCTGCGGCAAAGCCGCACTGCAACCGTCTGAGAAGTTCGCAGTCATTTCTTGACTGCGAATCATCTCCTTCACTGGTCGCAGAGTTCCCAAGCGAAAACCAACATGGTTGTGTACAATTTGAGTGGTCATGCTGCAACACTTTTGATTTTTTTGCGGTCCAAGGGGCGAAGAGCTCTCGACAGTGTTAGGTGTATCCTGTACACAGATCCCGTCATCAGATAGGAGAGTTCTCGACTCTACTGTAGTAGAAAATATTATCACCGAAGACAAGGAGTATTTTCCACCTATGTCCATGAGAATGTCTCCTGAGCTGTTCAAGACCCTTCTTGGTCTGTTGGAAGAGAGGACAGGACACAAACTCCAGACCATGCATTTCCCCGCACAAATGGTGGCAGTGTCATTGAGTTGGGTAAATGCATACTCCATACAAATATTTGGTTCACACCTCAAATACGTACAAATCATACAGTACTCTTCTAAAGGAGGGGACGACTCAGGTTTTTGCCCTCGAAGAACAAGTGCTTCTCAACTTAAAGAGTTAAAATTCATGGATTGAACTATGGAAAATGATCAGGAATATAATTGATATCGACACATTTCCTGGAGATTTAATCACTATAGCTATGCATCTTGCTCATGGAGATTCAAGGGCAATGATTGGCATCATCTACTGCCGAAGTCATTCCACCAAAAGAGCTTCCAAATTAAGTATCCAAGGATATCATGACTTGCAGTCAAGTCAAGCTACGCAGCACGAACCACTGCGATTGGAAATGACTCCTTCCATTCCGTTGCGAAGCGCACTGCGACCGACTGCGAAGTTCCCACGCATCTCAATGCGACCGATTGCCACAAATTGGTCGCAACGCAGCACTTCGCAGTCGGTGTGCATGGCCCCTAACGGATACGTTTTCCGTGCTGAAACCTTGAATTGTTCTCTGATAGATCGATAGTGCTGTTTCTCTGGAGTGCATAGGCACATTCATGTGCGCGATCTATGCACAGGCTCCTCGGAAAGTTCATTCAAACGGTGCGTTCAATGTTGAATATCCCCCCCTCTATCTCTCTCATCACTACATGACCGCGTTTTCATCGACGCGGCCGATCGGGTGTTGCTGGTACAATATCACCGAACATTTCTTGACGCGCCCACAGAATTGTGTCTTACAAACGTATACTGTATATTCCCGAAACACCAATTTTTCTGCCTATATTCCCTTGGGATAGTTGGAATCTAGCAATGAAGTCGGGTCATAGATCGCGATTTCTGTAAATCTCTTTGGAGATCATTCGAAATCGCGATCTCACATCGCCGTCATCATTCCATGCAACTAAAATTTGAATTTGGTTTCCTTCTCTTTCATGAATTCACATTCGAGTAATGATGAAAATTATTGATTGTGACATCACAGGTTCGGGTTGGGGAACGGCTTTTGTAAAAATCTCATTTCGCTGCGCCTTTCCTTTCCAATTCCCAAATCTATTACGAGTGATGTGTCCAGAAATCCATTCGTGAGTTATTACAATATTTCCATTATCATCTCCTTGCCACCTGGCGTCCAAATCTTACTGGCAGTGTTCGCGTAGAATTTGAAAATCTGCTTGAAAATCAGGTGTGTGTGTGTGTGTGTTTTATAGACAAATCCAACTTCAAGCTCGAATTTATCCGGAACGGGGGGGGAATGTTATGATTTTGGAACCTCAACCTATTAGCGAAGACTAAGATTTCTCCTCTATTACATGCATGCTAATGGGTCTACATCCCTTTGACCTGAGAAGACTTGACTGTTGCTCTCTCGAAAAATCAATTCAGTCTCGTTTTCCCTTGCATGCCTTCTTCCTCGCTAAGTACCGCAGGCTACTTTCCTACATCATGTGGCGGAATCGTCTACGAGTCAGATGAGACATGTCTCGCCTTTCTTGGCATTCGGGTCGCCCAATTGTGGGACTTTTTCCTGCGTTTTAGAGCATGAAAATGCTAGCAGACGATGGACTTGCATGGTAACGATCGCGTTTGCGTATGGAATTTTCCTGACTCAGATGGGTGTCTCTGTTTCCTTCCTACCACGACTATTGCAATTATGAATGTCTTTCGATGTCTATTCCAGTCTATCCCAGTCTTCATGTATATCTGACTTACTATAAAGCTCTAATGGGATGAGTCAACATATAGATAGCATGTACACATGCCAGGAGGCATTGCGCTTGTAAATTTTCGTTTCAATGTACAATTACACTGAACTCCTTGCTCAGTTTGGATACAGTAGCATTGATCTACCTGAGATGTGTTCGAGACCGTCCAGTACCAGGCTGGCAAAAACGAGTAGGAAGACTAGAAAGAAGACAAAGACATGGTCAGTGGCGAATCCGGGTGGGCACCATTCATGATTGTTTTCGGTACACATTCGCATGCTGTGCCTCCCGTTTAATTCTCACCCAAGGAAACCATTTATTGTGGTGCTGTTCACATACTGGGTACTTGAAAAAGTGTGAACCACAGAGGGCCCAGAGGATTACTGACCACTCCCTAGCGAGTGTGGTGGGGAGTGTGGGGTACCGCAGTGCTTCAGTATTTTCGAAATACCTTCCAGCCTAATTGCTTCTATTGTTGCCGCAATGACAGAGACATGGTCTAGAAACATTTTTGAATAAGATTCTTGATTACTGGCTTCCATGATCTTTTACTTTAAAAAAAAACGCATGTTGTCAAGCGCGTACCTCTATGGAGGAGAACCCAATGACATGTACATATGCCACTTCATTCCTCGAATACCAAGAAGGTTATAAAAATCATATCTTTCTTGCTTTCTCCATCGGAGGTCGAGCAACAAACTAAAAGAATTTCGAAGTTGACGAGCAACTTGCCGTCGGGTCTGAAGTTGAAATTTTCATTAATGACACTTGTTAGGTGTTGGCCCGCGAACCTACAGCATTTTGCCATCCCCCCCCCCCCCCCCGCGAAATTCAGTTGCCGACCACTTCATGACAGCATTATGGACTAACACTTGAAGAGTTCAAGGAAGCTAGCGAAAAATCAAATTACCCGTAGGTGGAAATCAGACCACGAGAATGATCGGTGGGAGAAAAACTCGCTCTCATCTCGGGTTGCTTTCCTTGTGTTAAATATTAATTGCCACAATAGTCATGGCAGGAATAAAACAGAGAATCGTATTTTCCGTCCAATAGTCAAAATAGTAAACAAAGAGAAGCATTGGAATTGGAAGTGGATAGTAGACGTTCGTTACAGCTTCCATTTCACGTGCCATTCCATATTAAACAGTGACTCGATCCTAAAATGGCTGGGGCACTAATGGAGCTTTTTCTTTACGGAACCCACTTTTGCCTTTTCTATTGTTGGCGTCGCAGTACGGCGATCATTCAGTTTAGAAACTGCTGCGAAAAAATATTTACGAAATAAAGTCTGCATATGAGAAAAGGAAGGAGAGAACAAACGCATAGACCGAAATGTATTCATGGTACCTTCATCATCCAAGACTTTCTACTTTGGCTTTCTTCCTTTCGAAGGTTTTTCTTTTGCAGACTGTCACTATCTGTTAATAACTTCTCAAAACCGCTCCAAAGAATTATTCTTAAAATTCGTCTCAGTGTGATGGTATCTATCATGTAGTATATCTAGAACATGAAATAGATCTCAACGCGTAAACAATTCCATTCTCGAACGTACCTTGCGTTCGATTGAAGATCACAATATTGTCACAAGATCTCTTCCATTAATCAGGAAACTGAAGGAAAAAATAGCAGAGGATTCTACATGAAAATCCAGTTACGAGATTGGGGAAGGAAGAACATTTTCATGGTTTCTACGAGGGGGGAATGAAGAGTTCTCAAACTTTCAAAAATATCACACCTACGTGGGCCTATCAAAAGTTTCAGGACCGGCCTTCATACGAGCAAACAATGCACAGAAGTTAGGTTTCTGCACGATCCCCTTCGAAATAGTTACCTCAACTTGCGACCAACTTCTCCCAAAACACGTGACGAGCTCGGAGCACTTGTTCAGGAAGTGCCTGCGCAGTTTCTTCCTTGTCGTCCACTGCGTCCGTCGTCTTCGATGGATTCTCATCTTTCGTAATCCTCCAGATAATCGAATGTGTGAATGAAACAAGCGATTTCGCAACGGACGGGAATTCATCGAAGATGAGTAACGCAGAGGACGGGAAAGTTCAACCACATATTGTAGTAATTTACTATCACATTTTTTTCAGAAATAATTTCCAGACTTGGAAAGAGATATGGCTGTCCTTGTATCATAAGGTCAAAGCTACTCCAGAAGAATGGTTTGCTGCTGGAGTTAAAAAAAAGGTGGATCGATGAAAGGAGTGTGCAGTGGTTATGGGCGATTATGCTAAAAAGGTGCAAGAGGAGTAATGATCAAAAGTTCAGTTGTATATGTGATATTTCTGTATGAAGTAATGTGAAAACCAATTTTCAATGGCTTTCCCGTTCTTCAACCCCTCTCCCCCCCCGC
>CAJPEV010003567.1:0-10351 GCA_905338385.1 Darwinula stevensoni | reverse complement strand
CCCCCCCCCCCCCCCCCCCCCCCCCCCCCCCTCTTCTCCACGGGATTCACTAGCGTTAGGCCTAGGCCTAACTAACCAAAAAAAAAACCCAACGGAATGAAATTCACATTTTCCAAAAACGAGATTCAGAGTCCTCCACAACCCCTGGGAGATGGAGCTTCAAATTTGCTGGAACTATTCGTTGTTAAGAAAGGAAGAAGCAAGCTAAATTTCGTTTTTGTTGATGCTCTCAGAGTGGAGTACGAGGAGGTTGAATTTTGCTACGTGAGGGAGTTGAAGAAAGGTAATAGGCGCTACCTCTCCTATTGATATCCGGGAACTTCATTTTTATTATTCCTTCAGACCGTACGTCACTGCGCGCTCATACATTACAGTACAATTATCTATAGATACTTGCGTTAATTCAAACCTTCACGAAGGTTTGTCAAGGATATGACGAAGGCACAGAACCAACGTCCCACAAATTATTGCACCATTATTTATTGAATCGCTCTGCTTTGGACAGAGATGGTGCTACCCGCAGTGTGGATCGACCGGCAGTTGAGCCGCTTGTTGGGGAATCTGGGCCATGCGGTCGGGGAGAGACCCAGCGCCTTCATCTTCGGCACTCTTTTCCTTTTCCTTTTTTTCGCCACCGGGATTCAAAACATGAACGATAACTACGTCGGCGACGTGGAATGGCTCTTCACGCCCACGCACGGGCGGGGATGGACGGAGGAACGCGTAAAGAAGGAATACTTCGAACAGAAGATCCACAGCGAACGACGGAGAAGACGTAGTCCTCGCTTCGACGTCGACCCCGATCCTCTACGAGACCAGATGACGCGACGCGATTTCACGGATGACCTGGCCTCGAGTTGGCTGGGAGGACCAGATCGCAAGAAACTCGCGAGACCCTCTAAACCCCAAACGAATCATCTGAACGATTGGAACATCTGGGGAAGACCCGTCTACTCGAACGAACTCGAAGAGGCGGAAGAGAAAGAAATTCGCTCCGGTCGAGGCAGAAGGAACGTGAAAGAAGACCTGAAAGAGAAGGATGGCATCTGGGCGATGACCAGGGTTCTCGTCGTGGCCAAGGACGAAGGGACCATGCTCAGGAATGACACCCTCCACGAGTTTCTTTACGTCACCAACAGACTCCGATCGGTCAAACTCAAAACCAATGGCAAGGTTTGTAAAGTCCAAAGAAATGAATTATTCGTTAAGTGGCTCACGTTAAACGTGCTCGAGTATTGGTTAAATGGAGTAATGTGAAAACCAACTTTCAATGACTCAACCCCTTCTTCTCTATGGGACTCACTAATGTTAGGCCTAGACCTAACCAACAGACTGCCTTCAGGTCAAGCCAAGGCCAACCGTATTACTTAAAAAAAAAATAAACTCAATTCGCGATTTACGGGACCAATTAGGCCTATGAATGTGAATCCCTAGTCTTCGAGACATCTCGTTGAAGACGTGGAACTTAGGCCTATCTGGAGTTCCTCGAATCTTTTCTCATCCCCCCCCGGATAGCCACTCCTGGGAGGTTTTCGGAGGAAAGAGACCAACCACGAGAAATATATTGATTTTTAGATGATGAAAAGTGCCCTTTCTGTTTCTTGCGATGCACCATTTGGCCATAAAAATGAAATTATCTATCGTTCATGTAGACTTAGACCGCTAGCTCCGATCTCGTCCCATAGTGTTGCCGGATATCATGCCAAAATTATGCCATATTCAAAACTACTTGAACCTTCGCATCGGCGTTTGGATCTTTATTTCTTTTTTTATGTATGACTCATTTCCATACAGACTTCATGAGTTGAGCTGAGAATGAAGCGATGGCTGGCAGTGATTGATCGATGTGTTGAGATATGTAGAAATCTTATCCGGACATCCCTGAATTACCAGGGTGGCGCGCGCCATGGATTTCATGCATCCTGGAGGCATTTGATTCATCCTTGAAGGCATAATTGTCGAGAATTGAGTTTCTTTTAAAATAAAAAACGTAGGCATAAGGGTGACCTGAAGGCAGTCTGTTGGTTTGGCCTAGGCCTGACGTTAGTGAGTCCCGTAGGGAAATGTGGGAGGGTTGGGTTGAAGAAAGGGTATGCCATTGAAAATTTGTTTTCTCATTACTTCATAGGAATATACGTACGAAGACATCTGTGGGAACCGTTGCTGGGACCCGAGAGAAGGAATCCAAAATTTCATCGACCTCATACCCCGTTACGAGGCGGGAGAGGTTAACATCACTTACCCGGCCTTTTTGGATCCGGTGACCTTGAAGACCATGATCCTCCCCACCATTTTCGGCGGAATCGAGCCCTCGGACGACGGTGCCGTGGTGACCTACGTGAAGGCAGCTGTCGTGACCCAAGTCACCGCCTCCAAGCCCAGGGAAACCTTCGAGCTGTACGTTTGGTCCTCTTTACCAGTTCGTTTTAGTTATAAAAAAAAAATCCTTCGTGGAGAAACGCAAGTATGCGATGATGACGCAGAACGACCTCGAGTTTAGACACAAAACTTGACCGAAGTGACACTAGCACCACGCATGGCTCGTTTTAGAGGCATTCCAGCTCAAGTGATGAGATGGTGATTGCACGTACGACAGGGATTCGCTTGACATAAATCATGTATGGTGGCCTCTGACTTTCGAAAAATGTTCGAATTTCAGCGTTCTAGCAAATAAGCGTTCTCGAAAAATGCTGCCCCAAAGTTAATTCCCCAGGGAAAAAGTGACTCCATGGGTCAAGTGGCTATCTTTGCCCCCAATTGAGCCATACAAGTGTCGTTGAACTCGTGTGGAAGTTTAGACAAAGCTTATTCAGATATCAATCAGAGACTCTTTCTTTATCTCTGTTACGAAGAAGCTGCGAATTTCCAAAGCTTTGAAAAAGTTCCAAATTTTAAATTAAAATTCGAACAACGGGAAACACGGCATCGCCAGGAGTTTTGGCAACATAGCAATTCTAAGCAATAGCTAAATCATCAGGGAATTAAGTTTTGATATTTCACCGACTCACTTTATTCCTTCTCTTTCTTTCCTGTCTCAGACGAAGTACTCGCTTTAATGAAATATCCAAGAGAGGATTTCTTTACACTGCGAGGAGTTGCGAGTCAAATCACTTTCCCAGGTTGGGAAAGGGAAAGGAAGGCGATTTTTGACTCTCAACTCCTCGCAGTGAAAGAGAAGCTCCGATAGACATTACATTCCAGCGTGTACCTTGTCTGGAAAGGAAACAGTTTCAAATAAAATTTACCAATCATGTACCCGCAGACAAAGCAATTCGTAAACTGATAAACGAATTTAAACGGAGAGCATTTGCAAGATCATAAAGCAAGATCTGGCCGTCCACGTACTTTCCCAGAAACAGTGAAATCGATAAGAGAAGCTTTTGAACACAATCCTAAATTGTCAGTCCGCCGTGCATCACTAAAGAGAATGTGCCCCATTAAATCCTCCATTACAATTTGTTCAAACAAATCGACACACGTTCCGTTCAAATGCCTGCATAATTTATGCAGCATTCGAATGTGATACGCTCCTCTTTTTATGGTAATTTCAAAATGTCGTGAAGAGTTGATTTTGGAAGGTTCAGTTCACGCGAAGCATGGCGGTCTGACAATTAATGATTACGTTCAAAAGCGTCTCTTATCGACTCCACTATTTCCGGGGAAGTACGTGAAAGGCCAGATCTCGCTTCATCATTGACAGATCCTTTCCGTTCAAATTCGATTTACCAATTTACGAATTGCTTTGTCGGTGGGTCCAGGTTTGTTAAATCTTCTTATTTTGAACTGTTTTCTGATTCATTGCAATGACTTACCTTGAGTGCCTCTCCATTTAATCGTTCTGCAGGCTATTTCCCGAATTATTCCCCTGAAGCTGTAAAGTGCTGAAGAACGTACATGAACTCAAGCGAACAGGTCCTCGAATGACGCCATCTCCATCTTCGCACGTCCAAACCCAATTTTAATTTACTTCAGAGGTCTCTTTTTTTACGTTGAACGACGGAAAGATGACGGAAAAACGGATTGATGTTTTGCCGTAAAGGATTGCCGGAATCCCTTGACGACCACTCGCTCATAGCAGCATATATCAATACTTATTTGTTCGATCGGTCGTCATTCGCTCCTGGCTGCTGTAACGTGAGGGCACTCCGTTTGTAGGCACGCTCTCTGGATGTCAGCGGCTCCTTTCATTGGCTATTCCCGGTTATTACATCATATTCATTCTGCGAATGCGCTTTCCGAACGCAAAGTTCCCCATCGCCACAATCGAAGGTCGTGTTCTCATCGGACGATCACCACTTGTTCCAGCGGTTACGAGTGGTTGCTAGCGGCGGAGACGGAGATGAACCAGCTACGAAAGGAGCTGGAGCACCTGGACATGTATTTCTACTCCACCCGGATAGCACCAGACCAACTAGAGAGAGGTATGAACGCCATTTTCCCCTTCATCACAGCCGCCATCTTCATCCTCCTCGGCTTCACCACCCTCTGCCTGGTGACGCTGGACCCGGTCAAGTCCAAGCCCATTCTGGCCATCATGGGAGTGATTTCGGCCGCAATAGCTACGCTTGCTTCCATGGGCTTCCTCATCTACATCCAGGTTCCCTTCATCGGGCTCAACAAGGTTGCACCCTTCCTCATATTGGGTAAAAACAATCTTACATTCGATTTAGGAAATATTTGGCGCAGTCTTCTTTCCGGCGCGTTATGAATGCTTACGTCATACCATTCCGACCTAGATACTTCTGAAGAGGTGTCTAATCCGAAATAATGCTTACAGACTAATTTTTCTTAGCCTATGGAGTACATCTTTGCTACTGACCTTTTCAAAGGTCAGTAGCAAGAGGGAAAATTTAGTAAAACGGAACACCTAAGGAAAATATACTTTGACAAAGGCCAGGAATTGTAATTTGAGCCGTACTTCACATCAATTTCTGTTTGTTGAAGAATGTAGTTTTGAAATCAAAGACTAACTTGTTGGCAAGTTTTTTATTTTATTTCAGAACAAAACTAAAAACGCAAGCGTTTTCTAACAAGCGTTTTTAAGAAAAGCAATGTTTTCCAATAGTGACTTCGTTCCGGTTTACCCCAGTAGGTGGGTAAATCGAACATTCAATGAATGAGAGTGTCCACTCTCAAGCGCGCATCTTATTACTCAGTCCTCAAATTGCTATTTAAAAAAAAATTACTTTTGTGAAGAAACTCTTGTTAGTTGCCGACGAGTGTGTCTTTGATATCAAAACAGCATGCTTTGAAGGTTATGTAATGGTGATGTTACCATTCCAAAACCACCCTCATTGTCTAGTTACATTACCATACTTGCATTATACTATATATGTCCAAAGTAGGCGTTGAAGTTGAAGTGCGGCCATACGCCCAAAGTTGTTTAATGCTATTTTGAGGATTCTCTTCATTTACTCTATCTGGACTACTTCCTCTTTATGCGGGACTTGCCCTCCAAAGGGTGAAATGGAATGTGACCTATTATCTCGTCGCGTCTATTTGGGCGCACATGAGTAGGATAAATAAGCTTCGGATCGTCTCTATCCCATGTGACCAGTAAAGGAGCAAAAGTCTCGACTCCAATTTTTTATTTATTTAATTTGTTTGTACTTGTCAGGCATCTGAAAAGCATTATGATATCTAATTACCCAAAATAGGACAATGTAAGTATTACATGGGTAGCATACAGCAATTCGTATTCCCCACACCGCCAATGCAATAGAATGTGTGGCAAATCCGAGCGTTCGGATTTTCCCTCCTTCGCCTGCCCGGATTCACCCCATAGCACTGACGTTCACGGACTAGCGAGCGAACGAATATCGCGGGTTCCGTCTCTTTTCGAAAGAAAAGTATTTCCTCTTTTCAGCGGGAATTCGTTTGAATCGGTGAAATCTTATGTAATGTCAGGGAAGGCCACGTCCCTCGAGCATTTCCTTGCATCAATCGAGATGAAAACGAAGATATTGCTTTCCTAGGAAAGCTGTTCGAGTCATGGAAATTTTCTCACGTGATGAAAACACACTTGGTGAAGTCTGTGCAGTGGCACAAGTAGCTGCCTGTCATGCACATTCCAAATAGGTTATTTTGCGCTGTTCGGATTAACCCGCCGTTCGGTATTTCCCCACTCTCTCCTAAGTCGAAGGCGCCCTTCTTCCTGAGCGCATTTGTGAATAGAAGATAAGTTTCACTCTGGGTTGGAACGATGTTCCAAATTTCTTCAGAAAATGAATAGTTGGATCATAAACTTGAGACTGGCGCAAGTTTAGAGTTGTGAGCCGATATATAAAAACTTAGTATTAGAAATGTACATTGGTGAAGATTGTACATCGGATCATTGGAAACGTTAGTTTATTGCGTAGGGTTTGCTGCTCTAAGACTTCTCCACAACCATGGAATATTGTTTGCCGAGATTAGGAATCGACGTGGCTCAAGAGCTGGATATGGGCTTCCTCCTTCGCGAATCCTTTGCAAATATTCAATAATAAAGCCGCAGGAAATGTCTGAGTGAGGATGAAAGTACGCGCGCGTGCATGAATGACCAGTTGGATGGCCGCCTGCTTCGTGACCGTCTCGTCTCCATTCGCTCGTGGAGGATCCTGATCGTGCCGACGTCGGTCGTAGGGATCGGGTTGGACGACACGTTCGTGATCGTGGGAGCGTGGAGACGGACGAATCCTCGGAACGGCGTCTCGGACCGAATGAGGGCGACGTATGCGGAGGCGGCCGTGAGCGTGACCATCACTTCGCTCACGGATGGGATCAGTTTCTTCATCGGGGCCCTCACCGACATCCCCTTCATCTACGTCTTCTGCACTTACACAGGTAAGTGGACTTTGCAGGTGCTGGCCCAGGTAGCACACTCTCGGTGAATCAACATTGATTCAACGTTTAACGTCAACGTAGCTGATGTTGAAACAACATTGGCCTGTCAATGTTGATTCCATATTGAAATTTCATTTTCTTCAACCTTAAAGCTATGTTGAATCTGCGATGGTTCATCGTTGAAGTGAGTCAGATCTCAATAGGCTGTGATTCGTGCGCATGCGCCATTTTATGGCTGAAGTACTGCGTGAATCTCAACACGATCTCAATCCTCCGTAGTCGCTTTTTAATGCATTTACTCCGCGTATCCTTCTGTGCGGATCAATATGACTTCAAAATCATGAAAAATCATGGTAGACGACCGCGTTAACTTTCCATTAACCTGCTCAGAATTACCCTGGGCTTTGTTGGGTTCGGTTGCCACTTTCGTCGAATATATCCAGGAGGTCAAATACCTTCCCCGGCGTCGTCTGTGGCAAAATTATCGAATACCGTTCCAAAAGTACTGGGGACGCGTGCCGATTGCATATATACGTAACTCGTTGTGTTGGCTATTCGTCGCCATCGCACTTAGGGGTCAGGAATCTTGTTTGTTCGCATGTCTCCCCAGATGTCTCGCCTGACATCTGTTGATGTAACGTTGACTGGACAATTTCCTCGCAATGTTGCTATTGTCAACATTGAGTCAGCGTTGAGTCAATGTTGAAACATTGATTCCATACTGAAGTGTCTTTTTAATTAGCCCGTAAGCAATGCTGACGTTCCATGCACAGGTATTCATGTCAAGCAACAATACCTGTAGAAAAAAAAGAAGAAAAACAAAACAGATTCAAGTGGAAAACACTGTATGTGGTGACCATGCACCGTCAACACTGTCCCAGATCGACGTCTGCAAAAGTAATAAGGCAAACAGAAATATCAAGTGATATCCACCGAACTCAGGAATGCAATTCTTACTTTAACCTTTATCTGGGCAAGGTATTTTTCTGACAAAAAGGAGCATTACAAAAGGAGAATCCATCGGACCCTCTTTACTTGCTATTTTCTATCTTAAAAAGCAAATAAAAACGTTAAACGTTCGTTTTCTCTGGATCTATTTATAACTCTCGATGAGACACATCAAATTTGTTGGAACTTTTGAAAAAAAAATTGTCTGGGTAATGGGAGTCCATTATAGGATCGGGATAAGGGGTTAAAACGATAAGCTGTTAATTCCAAGTTAACTTAGGAAAGATATAGCTCTGTCATCGCTTCATTCCTCCTACACCAAGCCCTGATGGCCTATCCCAAACACGTCTGTGCTTAAATCGGAAAATAGGTCCGATATGGTCAGGTTTCGAACTCTTGCTCCCCGCCACGCGAATACAAAATCCCTTATTGCTTGTTTGATGCGACAAAGTTTGCGCTGTCTTATCTGCACTAAATCGAACGTTCGAACTAAATCTAAATTCTTTCTGGCAGATTGGCTGAACTATTTGACAAACCTTGATGTACTACGCATTAAAAAAAAAAACCCTAACGGTAGACACAACAAAAATGAGATCTTATACTGCAAATGAATCCAATGAATCTATGTTGATTTAATGCAGATACTTCCATCGTGAATAGTGCAGCATTGAATCAATGTTGGGGCAATGTGACGGTCGCCGCGTTGAATCAATGGAGGTATAAACCGTCAACAGTGATACATTCAATTCACACCATATCAATGTTTAGTGCTTCCTGGATTCGTGGTAAGAGGGGGGGGGGGGGCTAGTCGATTTGGTACTTTGGTATGTGTTCATTTTCATGCCAACGTTTCTCTACCATCGACTGATAATGATGGCATTGAAACAAAATTTTGTCACTTTAGAGACTGGAAATACGAAAATCTAAACACGCCATTTTCATTCTTGTACTGAAAAAAATATCGAAAAGTAAAAAAAAAAGTGTTACCGCATAATATCCATGCTGAAGATTTGCCTTTTCCCTTATCTTGCGTCTTCACGGCGCCGGAAAAACATGCGCTAGAGATAGTGGGAAAAAAACGTATCGATGGAGATTTGTTAGCTCCGACATGGTGTGCTTCCCTTCCCGAAATATGAAACAGTCCCCCTTCCTCGACAGGGACAGCGGTGGTGTTCCTCTATTTTTGCCATCTGACCTTCTTCGGGGGATTCCTGGCCCTCACGGGATACGCGGAGCAAGCCAATCGCCATTCCATCACCTGCTTCAAGGTCCCTGCCAAGTCCGAGGCCCGTCAGTCGCTTTCCACATTCCGTACATTCGAATCGCTGGCGATTGACTTTAATCCCTCACATTTTTAACTTGCGAAATTTGTGAACATGCAAGGCAACTTAATATGCTTTTTTCGAGGGACTACCTGGAGGTAATCCTTGTTCATGGGAATTGTTTTATTTATTTATTTTATTTATTTATTTATTTATTTTTTCCTACGAAAGCCTCTTGCCTGTATGAAGATGTAATCTTAACGTACCTGTATAAGAGAAAATTTAAAAAATTTTCTCATATCCTTTTATCCTCATCTCTGGTTTTCGATCGTAGTCAGATCATCGAATTGAATAAATTGATGCTCATCAGTTGACAGGAACATCTTGTTCCGGGCATGCTGTGCTGGAGGAGTGTCATCGAAGAACCCATACCACAAAGAGAATATAGACGAGCACCTCGGCATGGTCATCTTCAGGGACTACTTTGGCAAGCTCCTCACCTTCCCACAAATCAAGGTCTCCATCATGTTTTTCTAGGGCCAGGTTGATCGATGCGGGACTGGAGTCGAGTTACTTTAGGTCGACGTTAAACCTAGAGATGATGTAAGGGAAATTTCCAAAGGGAAAACAGTTGTAATTCTCTATTCGTCGACCGGCTCTGAGTCTGAATTGAAATCCGCCTCTCCCCGTGGAAATTCAGAGCCTGAGATTGGTTCCTGCTGCCCCACACCGATCGGTGGGATGGAGTGAGGGAGTTCATGGCTTCCCTCTGACTCATTGCATGTCTCAGTTGTAGGCACCGACATCCTCCTTTATTATATTTAATCACTCACCAAATAATAATGAACTTGTCACCAAATATGTTCAACCCGCAAAAATATTGACTCTGTCACCAGATCACAATGAATCTTCACCAAATTGGAGTCAGGCACCAAATTCTTATTTTTGATTTCACCAAATATGATTGCACCATCACAGGTGCTGGTATCACCAAATTCGCATTATCCCGCATCAAAAAATGCTCATAATTTTTCTCATGACATTTTCAGCATTTGCAACCCTATCGGGAAAAGATTTTTCTTTATTTCCGGTTAGACCTGTGATGGCAAGATGAGATTGTAGGATCATATCATGCTTTGGGGAGTTTCGGGGGAGGACCTGACTGTAACTAGTCTCCTTGCGCTTGTGTACAGTACATGAATGGGAGTTGTGTACGCCGCTGACTTCCATTTTCTGTGTGCTCTATGTATTAGAGGTGCCATGTCAACTAGAGAGTTTGAGGACATTGAAACAAGGAGACGGATTCATTGCCTGCAGTG
>CAJPEV010003566.1:0-29664 GCA_905338385.1 Darwinula stevensoni | reverse complement strand
GGTCCCCAAAAGTTCGAGTTAACGAGTTTTCACTGTATTTGAATGAAGATATAATTGAAAGTCTTCTGCAAAAATGTTTTGAATTATACTTCCTAAAGAGAGAGAGAGAGAAAAAAAAAAGGCAAACTACTCAAGCTCGTTCACAAAGCAAGTTCATAGAACCATTTTTCTCCGATTCTGCTTAAAATATTACTTGGCGGATTTTTCCCGCGCTTTTCTAAACTTAGAAGTTTTTCTTCTTATTTTTTGAGTACATCAGGGTTTCAAGGAGTTTGCGGTTTGAATGAATCCCGGCAGCATTGAACAGGCCTATGATAAAATATATACAGGGTATATATATATTTTTTTACCGGTATCGAACAACTTTCGAAGACCATAAAAGGCATTCCCCAAAATTTAGCGATTCCAGCAGGTTCTGCCGCGTTCGTGAATTCGGCGGGACGAAAGAGTGGGAGCAAGGGACTCACCTTGACCGGTCGGAGCCTCGGAATGAGCAGGCACGCGGAAGTGCGATAAGGGCGGAAATAGGCCGGAGCGACGGGGGTTCATCCATAAGCATGGCGTGGAGGGGAGAGCGGGGGAGAATGGGGACTCGGAGACGCCGTTCGAGTGCGTTTCGTGCGTTTTTTTCCCTTCTCCATTTCGCTTATTTTGTGCGGAGAGCGGGCCCATTCTGGGTCCCCCACGGCGAAGCTGCCGGTTGGAATTGATTGGGCCTGAATGGATTAATACACCATCACCACTGCTATTCAGGCGGCTTATTTTTGTGTGTCCTAATTTCACCGGGTCATATTGGTCTGCACGAGAGGCATATAGCACTATGCAAAGCAAACCACGTTGTCAGAGCGACGTACTAAACACTGGATATCGGCAACACGAAAGCAGGATGCATGAACGGCCCAACACGCTACCTATTCGAACGACAGTGAAAGCGAAGTTACGGAATACCTTCCGCTAGGTGTCACGTTGTCAAGAGCTAATTCAACATGGCGTCGCCCTGGCGCTGATACTTTTCCCCACCCGGTCCTTTGCTTTCCGTTCATCAGACCCCTGCTAGGAATTAGCTAGTCATGGGAGGAACTCCAAGCAAACGCACCATTACTGCCGTCAACGATGAGCACGCAAACGTGATACGGGTGAGTAAAGTGCAGCTTCGGCTAAGGTTAGAAATTGACATTTTAGGTTTAACATTAGTCTGGTATTCGTGAATAATTAGACCTGTCTGACAGTGACGATGGTTCTGTGTGATCGTAGGTTGCTGATTCAGTGTATCATCGTATCAGGCATCGTGCAATTGATGTCGCTCAGGAAGAGAAGACTCAGGCGCCAGCCACACCACCACCAGCACCACCTAGGCCCCAACCTGCAGTAGAAGCCGTGGAACCAGCTCGAAAAGGTTCAGGAATTGATTGACTTTGTTAGAATTGTGACAATTTATAGGGGGCTGAGTGGAACCTGGCCTTTGATATGGTACATTAGTATAAAACTATTTTGATATTGGTGAGTGCATGTTCTGATTGCTGCTGAACTCTCCTCCTCCTCTCATGTCTTTCTTCTCAAAATTCAGAAATTTTTTGCAATGAGATAAGGCCTCATGTTTCATCAATTGTTTCAGAGCCTGAAAAACCAACCCAGGTCTTCCTACCGGAAAATTGGGGGAAAGCAGAAGCCTTTCGTGACACTAGTAATGTCCCATTCCCACCAGAGGCAAGTCTGGCACTCATGCGGCTCAAACTCGAACAGGAAGCTGAGCTCACAAAGCTGCAGGACTTGTATGAGGAGCGACTGGAAAAACTCAGATATGAGGTAAGACCATCAAAGCCTAATGTGTTTTTCCAATGATCATGAAAAAATATTGACTATTGGACTGGGTTGTCAGACTTGCTTTTACTGGATCTCCTTTCTTGGGAAAAAGGGACCACTTACAGGAGAAGTCTCATCATGTCTCTTAGCGCATATGTCTATCACATTTCCCATCCTCAGTAACTGATAGTCAATTGTGTTGCTTTTGTCTTGTTGAAAATTAGTATATAAACAAATGGGTGAGATACTGGCTGAGTTACACTTTTGTGAACTACAATTCAAAAGAAAACATTTTCTCATTAATTTTAAGTTCACCTGGTTATTTCAATGGAGCATTTGACGATATGAACTCTGGGGTGTTCCTCCTATTTCTAATAGTTATCAGGGTGTACACACGAGAACTATTTCTGCCAGGTATTCTGGCAGCATTAATACTCATTCTAAAAAGGTTTGCCATGGTAGGCGTGTGAAAATAATGATTGAACAGTTTCTTAAGAGAATGTGCATCAGTGATGCACACTCTTTTAAATGAGCATGCATTTCCCAAATGCCCTTTGAAAATTATCTGATGTTTCTGCTTGCTCAAGTACTTCAACACAGTGAGGGCTGTATTAGGAAAAATGACCAGGATTTGGTGGTATAAGTGTTAATATCTTAGATTAGGAGCAATGAATATCTCTTTAATAGAGTGGTAGCCATTGAGTCCATTCACTATTCAGTCATAAATTTTGGGTATTTTTTAATATGCAGTTTGAGAGCAATACGCTGCTGAATGAAGATGAATTCAACAAAACAGCTCAAGAGACAAGGGGGCTTTTCTCAGATGCTTTACCATCAGTGTGCCAGGAAGAGCAGAAGAAGGTCCTTGACTGTTACAAGGCCAATTCTACTAAATCCCTGTATTGTGCTGGAGCTGTAGAGGACTTCTTGCAATGCATTGCTCAGCACAGGCTAGTAAGTCACAATTAAGCTAGTCATTCTTTTGAAATGATTTTTTTTTCCAGGGCTATAGCCAAGGGCAACAACCATAATGATAACCTATTTTGGACTCTTGAAAGCTTATTGTTTTGGAAGAGGAGAGATGCTGTTATGCTTCAAGCTGCTGGTATTTGGAATCACCATTACTTTGAAAATAGTTTAACAAGTGCCTTGAACAAAGTGCTACAGGCTTTTCCCTTTTTCTTCCTCTCATCTTTTATTCCATCTACAGGTGATTCTCACCTATTTGCTAACTGACAGTTAATCTATTATGGAAGAATCCCCATTTTCAGATTCTGTTAATTGTAAATTAGCCATCAATTTTATTCCTTAAAACAATTTGGCTCAAGCCCCTGATTTCCCTTACGGGAAACTAAATGTACAGAGTGGCCCAAAAAAAAAACCCAGCTTTGGCACTTAGTAGAAGAAAACATTAAGGTTGAACTATCAGCTTTTTGTAATGAATTAAAGCAAACTCTTTTTTGATGTAAGAGGTGTTCACTGGTTTTCATGGCATTGGTCCACCATGCCCTGTGGTATTACTGTCCAAGTCCTCAAGATCTCTGCTCTTGGGTGGCAGAATCTTGCAACTAATGCTGGTGGATCTTTTCTATCTTTGGTGCATTTTTCTTTTTTTGACTTCCTCTTCAATCCTTTGGACTGGGCCTTCCACTGTCTCATTAGCTTTCCAAATATTAACTTCAAGATCATGGCTTATTTAGCTGGGAAATTCTTTGCATTTTCTGGCTTCTCAACTTGTGAAGAATTGACCACACCAAGCCTTTGCACAAGTAGTTCTGCATTGTTTTATATTGCACAAAATATTGAGGGGGGGGGGGGGGGTTAAAGGAAGGAACACCTTGCAAAACATTCATTTACAAAGCATTATGTGTTTTACTAACAAAACTGTTATTGCTACAGCTTAACCATTTCAGACCTGAATTAAGGCCACTCAGAGTAATATCCTTTTTGCATTTTTGAACTCTTGCATTGTAATTTAAATTTTTGTGTTTTATATATCGCTCTTATATTTTGTATAAGTTTACCATATCATACCATATATATAATACATATAATTAGATTACTGAAGATTACAAAACTGATGGGTGAGAGAAGGGCTCTGATGGAATTGCGCCATGTATAAATGCACCCATTAAAGTGTAATATGGGGCACAAAGTCACAAGAATCCCAAGAAATTACCATAGACACAATGAAAACACAATGTCCATTGGAATGGATGCCAGGTCTGCAAGGGTTAAGCAGTTTTCTTAATGGATACAGACATTTTGTTCATGGTGTTTGTGGAAATTTTTGAAATCATGAATTGTGAACATGAGTCTGCTGAACAATAGATGTTTGATGTATCAAAGCTCACACAAATCAAGGTGCTGTAGCCAGATTGACAGCATTAAGTCAAGAGCTTTGTCTTTTTGAGCCACCCTGTAGCTTGAAAAAACCTAGGCATATAAACACAGTGTAGATGCAGTGTAGATGTATTTGGAATTGGTTTCCATGCCTTCATTGCATTGTTCCTGTCAATTATAATTTTGTTGGCCTATTCATTATAGCTACCACACCATCAACCCTCTGCTTTATCCCCCTCCTAGATTCATCCTTCTTGCAATACAGGAAATATTCCAGTGCTAGACACCTTGCTCAATTCTTGTTTAATAACATTTCTGCACAATGTGCTCATGGAGACCATTTTATCTTTTTCCCAGGCATCTCCTTCATAGGACCAGTGAATGTGAGAGCATAGAACAGGTCTACCTTCAAGAGTGCAGTAACAAGAATGTGATTTACTTCCCACATGTAGATTTATTTGCTTTGAATAAAAAAATGTAAAGCAAAATTTCACTAGTGTTTTTCCTATTCTCAATGATGGGGATTTATTGACACTTTCCTCTAGAAATAACTACACCCAGAGACAGATCACAAGAAACAGGTATGCACATCTTGTGCATTTTGAAGGTCCACAACCTTGATCAAAGCCCTTCACGTTCTCGAGGGGGGTTCCGTTTGGAAAACTTCCTGCCAGGCCTAAAAATAGAGTCACATACACATAAATCATGATGGCTGTTGAAGGAAACACATGCAGCATCTCAAGACACCATTCCTACAGAATCACAGACTACTCAGTCATCTGTATGGTGCAGAGACAATGACTGCAGACTTCCACCTAACCTTCATTTGCTAAAGTTCTGACTGAAAACAACCTATGGGCAACTATTATGGGAAAGTATTTTGAGAAAACCTACATCATAACAATGCAGCAGTCATATGTATTACTGCGCTTGCTTAAAAAGCCACAACCAAAAATTTCATTCTTTCAGTCCTGGGGATTTGAATGTGCTATGGCTTACACCTGCCATATGATGGGTACGAGACTGTAAGTGTTAATAGAACTTGAGGTGCATCCTCTTAGCATATCTTCCAACAATTGGTGAACCTACCGAGGATACCAGATGTGCTTGTTGGTGTGGGTGAGTTTCATGAGCTCTGGAATTGCAACATAATCCAACTTAGGTCTTCGTATGTAAGACAGGTCCTCTTTCAATTTCACCTTCAACACCTCATCAGTATCAGCAGCCTCTCTCTTGGGCATTGGCTTCAAAAGTCACAACAGAAGCAGAACAATAAGACATGATAGAACACTCATTTGACAGGAATGTGAAGAATATTAAAAAAAAAAAGGATGTTATTTTGGGGGTGATTAAGTGAGTTAAGGCAAAAGTCAGAAGCTTAAAACTCTCAGATGAAGTCCATCTCTGCTAATACTTCCATTTTGATGTTTCAATGCCGTTTCTTTTGACAGACAATGTGTGACTTACTAGAGAGCATTCATAAGGAAAGGGAGATTCAGGATGCCAGCAAGCAATGCAAGATCCATCCTCTGGCAGCACTATCCAGTCCCTTCGACCTCGGATAGTTCCATCATCGGAAATGGCTCTCCGGAATGGAACTGAAGAGAGAACATTTATTTGAACAGACACTAGAATGTTTCAGTACATCTGATACTTGCTAGCAAAAGAATGTGCTCTGTTCACTTACCAAAACACGTGTATTGCACCATCACTGGCCGAAGACTGAGGATCTTCTGGAGTGCCATTTCTCTGCTTGTCTGAGAGGAATCTTCAACAATTGATAAAAGCTTTTTACATGACACATTCATCACACTCATACTGGGAACTTTAGAAAAATAAATATACATGGGCCTAAGTCAACTTAGCGTGAAAAGTTTTTGGCTAATGTGATTGCCAGGTAGCATTGCAAACAAGCTACCCACTTGAGCATAAAAAAAAGCAAGTCCATCAAATAAGGGCCATTATAAAAAGGTACTTGTAAAAATTTTTTCTTTAAAAAAAAAGCAAAACACAAAGAAATATTCAAATGTGAGCACACAAAAAGGCTTTCATTCTATGACTAGCTCACTGTATTAATCACCACAGTTTCACAATATATTGCACATTTTTCCAGAATTAAACACTCCAAAACTAGATCTATCATGCTAAAAGAACAGTGCAGAGATAATTTTTTCTTTGTACCAGCTTGCAGATCAATCCATCTATGTAACACAACCAACTGGGCCTTGGAAACTTTGGGAAATCTTTGAAGAACATTTCTAACTAGCACAGATTTGATTGACATAAGGTTTATAATTATTGAGCATATGAAATCTTTCAGAAGGCTTTGTGGCAAGGTAAGTCTTCTGTTCCTCTGAGTACCGTTCCTGAACTGGGATGACATCACGGTACCTCCAGTCCCGCCAGTGCCAGTTGAAAAGCTCAAGAAGCCTGATGCGATCCTCCTGATTGGGTATTACATCATCTGGAACTTTCCGTTTCAGATCAGGACACAACATGGGGAAAATTATGATTGCCCGTAATGCAAACCATCCCCCATAGCGGGGATGAATACAGACTCCAGATACTTTTTTCAGAGGGTCCCAAGGATCATCCAGGATGTCACAACGCTGATAATAACGGACTGCACCAGAGACATGACCAGCAGTCTGAACCAGGACACGGGGACGGCGAGTTGGAGTCAGCTGAAAGTCTTGAATAATCTCCACTTCAATATCAAGTTCAGAGGTCACATGGTGGAGATTCTGCCTTGTTGACTCATCAATGGGATCCTTGAGGTGTGAGGGATAGTTTCCATGTTCTTTCAAGCTTTTGAAAATGAAGGGCTTCACACTTTTCTCAAACATGTCAGGCTTACTGATGACAACAGCACATAATGTGTCATCAACATAAGGAAGCTTGAAGGGATTGCCAACTGCAGCATTATACCACCCCATCAGAAATGGGTGCACCTCCATTCCATACAAGTTCAACTTTTCATTTAGTAAAGTCATCAGATCTTGAATGCCTTGTTGAGACATCTGCCAAAGGAGAAAAGTAAAGGTGAACTCTGAGTCTGGTTAACACATGACAACATACAAAAAATTAGAGTTGTTTAAATTCTCTCCTGAGGATGACAGTTCGCAAAACCTGTCCTACAGTGAGGAGGATATTAGTGAAATGTGACACCCCTTTCTCTGCTGTTACTAGTAATGTGCACTGTACAATTACATGTTAATTTTGGAGGAATTGCTCATGTGGACACTAACGTACCCAGTTTTGAAAGTTTAACATCAGCATAAGCATACATCATATTTTTAAAAAGGAGTTGCTGAATTGACAAAAAATTTGGCCTGAGCTGGCTGGCATAATTGGAATGTAAATTCATAAGATGCTGATGTATATTAATTGAGGCAGCATTGAAAAACTAAACAATTTCAAAATATTAAAAAAGTTCCCAATATTAAGAAACAACAAAATAATGTCTGATTCATTTCTGACTCAACAGTCTCATCATTGATGATGAGTTTGAAGCGGCACAGGATGAGGGTATGATGATTTACATCAATTTCATAGCTCTACTATCCATGCTACTGTTGTGGTATGTTTGCCAATTGATTTAGCATAGTTGAATTCATGAGAATTCATGGGAAAAAAAAACCTGAACTTTGGCATATTCTTCAAAAAGCTAAATTCAATGTCAAATCTAAATATAACCAGCAAAGAAATGGCTATACTTGTTTAGACTTTTCAGAAGATGTTTATTTTATTGGGGAGTCTTTTAGGTAAGGGTTCCATAGACTTTGGTCACTGTCATCTGTATGTTTTTGTATGGAAAACAACAGAATCACAGATTTAAAAAACTTCTAAAGCCGTTTCTGAATATATAAGTGTCAGATGTCATCCAAGCAATGGACATGCTTCTCTTCAATATATATAGATATTTCCAAATGAAGACAAAAATATGAGTAAGAAAAAATGCCTCAATTTCAATTCTTTCAGGATATGATTACGTCACTACTCAGCCCTTTGCAGTCTTATGTCAGACCCTGTCTGACATTGCAAAAATCCCTTTCTGGTCCTACGTCGAACGCTGTCCAATATCGCTTACACCTTTATGCTTTTAACCCTTTCACTTTCTTTTTTGTAGACAGAATTTTTTACCCCAGTGGCAGGTTTTTTCAGTGTGAATATTTGACATTTTTATGGTCACACCTTCGGCTCTCAATTATTTAGGATAGTGATTAATTCATCAATTCATTTTCAAAGTGCAAAAACTTACTTAGAGTACATTCCTGTCTAAATATGAACCATCAGGGAAAGAAACCGAGATTTTTATCAAAATCATTCCTCCGATGATTTCTTGTGTGCCTAACAGCAAATATGTTTATATGACCTTTTTGTCAGAGCAGAAAAAAAACCTGAAATATTTCCTTTCCATTATCCACCCTGAGAGGACATATTTAGAAGTAGGATTTCTTCATTACTCAGCTATCCATCAGGTACTTCTGTGCCAAGTTTCAACTTTCTACCTCTCTGTTTCATTTGTCCTTTTTTGCTGGTGAAAAAATATATTTGGAAAAGGTGACCCACCTAAAAGCTATGCCCTGAGGAGATGCACCACAAAAGCTGAATTTTTCTTGAACTGAATATCATGTCAGTTATGTGTGTGCCAAGTTTCAACAATATATTTCTGCACAATTTGCTAGGACAAAAAAATTTTTTTTGAAAACACCTCCCCCAAAATGTGTGCCTCCAGGGCATGTACCTCCCAAGTCAGATTTTTTTTTTTAAATTACCACGAAGTAAAGAATTACAGATGAAAACTTCCTTATTTGTTCATTGTTTTATAATAAGGTTCCTTTAGATTAGCTTGAGTGATGATGAAACATTTTTAGTTAAATTTAAACAGCTTGTGTTATTCTTATTTTTCCATCAAAATAAATTGAACATAAGGAGCCAGCCAGCTTCTGAATAAATAGACTGCAAAGGGTTAATACTTCAAGCATTAAGTCTAGTTTACAAAACAGACATCACCGATCGAAGCAATTCCCAGGTAGCAAACTATCCATACACTTCATTGCTCAGTCAGAAGCATAACCATGTTCCCCCATACTGGGGGCAGGATGTCACAGTGCCATGACACCAGGGTATTAATTACTCACAGAAGCATAAAAAATTTAGTTCAAGATCTATTCTTTCACTTTACCACAAGATGGCAACAAAAACAACTTTATTTAGGCATTACAATTCATATGTATAAATAAAGTATATATAATTCTTTTTTATTTCAAGTAACTTCCAGCAAAAACCAAAGGAAATGCGAAAATATTTATCTCCATCACAAGAAGAGAATGAATTTGCAAATGGATTGTGGTAAGGGGAGCTTCTCAATGTACTGCTGAAAATGAGGAACACCATGGGTCTGAGCCAAATGAAGCCTGACTGCCATTCGACTTGAATGCTTCAGACTCCATGGCACACTTCGCATTCCTTTGAAACTGGTAGGATGAAGGGGTAGATTTCGAGACATACTGCTGGGAATGTGAAAAACATAGGAGAGAATGACTTCCTTACATTCTGTTGTGATCACAGATTCATGTACAGGTAAAGTCACTATTTCCTTGAATGGGATAGGGTGATCAGTGGAATGGGAATTTATGATTTCAGCAACTCCTATTTCAAACAGTGATTGTAGAGCCCATGGGATCAAGGGGAAATAAATTATTGGACCAACACCCTCCCGGGAGGAGATTTCCTTCATCAGTTCAATCACAAGTGGCTTTGTTTCAGCTTCATGGGGAAATCTTTCCATTTCATACAGCCCTCGACATAAGAGGGAGGCAGTTCCCTCCACACCCTCCCAGTGTCCATACAGGAATCCATCCAAGGCCACAAACTTTTCAATGCAGAGCTTGGTCTGTTCCACCCCACAATAATCCACAAAGACCATGAGTTCAGAACAGAAATGTCCCAGAGGAGAAAGAAGACCATGGGAAGATCCTGCAAATCTATGTCCAACATCGTCTTCCTGACACTGACGCAGGTCATACACCATATTTTCAAGGTATACAGGGAAGGCACCAAGGAAGATCTCCAGAAGGTCACTTCGATGCTTGTCAATAATGTCTAGCAAAATACAAGTGTACCTGCAGAATATGGGGGCTTCTTCTTCCATTTGAGATGGGCCTTTGCCAGGTTCCAATCGAATGAGTCCTCTTGTCAAGAATTCTTGCTTGGTCCCTCCTAATATCATTTGAAAGATCCTGTCACACTGAGGCCGTGGATTGATGCAATAGAAGAGAGGGAAGATATCATCTGAGTCTGTGAGATTAACATCGGCACCAATTGACAGCAGGAACTCCACAGTCTCAACATGTCCATGCTGACATGCCATCATCAAAGGGGTTGCCTCATACTGAGCCCTGCAGTCAATATCACATGAATCTCTGATGCCTCTTTCATGAAGAAGCCTCAGTACAGGCAAATTCCCTGTCAATGCAGCACAGAAGAATGGGGTCATCTGTCTGTCATTTTGAGCCCTTATGCTTGCCCCATGATCTATAAGGATTTCTGCACATGTGCAAATTTCTACATGAGAATGGCTGTTTGACACATCTTCTTCAAGGAGTGTGAGGAGAGGAGTGTCCCTGTCGAAGTTCATTCTATTTACTTCAATTGATGGGCATTCTAGCAATGTCTTCAGGCATTCCTTGTTACATGCTCGTGCTGCAGCATGAAGTGGGGTGGATTCTTCATTGTTTCCCTGGTTTACTGAGGCACCATGTTCTAGAAGAAGGGAAACCATCTTGACTGAATTTTTTTGGGCCTGACAAGCCAAGAAGAGAGGAGTCTCTCCCTCATGAGTCTGCCAATTCACATCTGCCCCCTTCCAGAGCAAAAGTTCAGCACAGTTGATGTTCCCAGCTGCTGCAGCTTCATGTAGAGGCTGCCAACCTCGATTGTCTTGTTGATCTACCCTCCCACCTGAATTCATCAATCTCTTGATGGCATTCTCATCTCCAATTCTGGCTGCCTGGCTCATGTGGCACACCATATCTGGATAGGTCACTTCAAAATCCATGCTTGACCTTGAACTATACAGAAGTCAGGGTCAATAAAGAAAGGACTTGAGATCACCTGTTCATCAAATACACTTATTTGACCCTAAACAGTTAGGCATTTTTACTACCTGCCATATCTCTTAGCACTCAAATTAAATAAGGAGGATCCATTGCCTAGGAACAGGATCAGCACAGCAATATTACTCTTGCCTATTGCATTGAATTATTTATGTACATTATATCAATGTTATGGTATAGTATATATAAAATATAGGTAAAAACTTTTTTTTGCTGATGTGCAGACTATGATGGACATCCATGTTGCTTATGTTTCACAGATGTGTAATTATGTTAATAATCTGTATTTATTTATTCATAATATTATGAAGAAAGTTTCCACTGAACTCAATCAATGGACTTTTCATCAGAATTTTTAAAATAACATTATTGATTCAAATTAGCATAAATGGATAATTACTCTTTGCATGTAGATAATTAATTTTATCAACATGAAGTGATGTAGCACTTTAATTTTGAACTACATATCACCTAACTTAAGCCTATCATATAACAACTACAAGAAAGCATATTGACAGGGAATTTTTTTAAACAAAAATTAAATGTGTGAATCTCATAAATTCATGTCTTCTTAATACTACTTCAAAAGAAAATAATAATAATAATAATAATAACTTTAAACATAATGTTTCTTCAACAACTTTGGGAAATTACAGACTTGTATCTAATGCCATTAGAAAAGAATTTTCAATTACATGTAGTATCATCAAATGATTAAATGAATCTGATTTTTTAAAAAAAGGAGTAAAGGTCAGTTATGGAACTTTTTGAAGGAAAGTAATAATAATGCAGCCAATATTCATTAGTAGTTGGAAGATTTCTGTGGCTCTAACAAGCATAGAATGGGTAAGAAATTGAATGACAGTAATTTGTTCCTCTTTTACAGGTTAGTCGTATTTAAAACTAATGACTAAATAAAAGAATGGAAATTCACATAGACTTCAATAACATATAATAAAAGCAAACAAGGCTGTTTCTGGAAAAATTTGAGGATCAGTGCTGCAAAGATGAATACTTTTGGAATGTACTTTCCCTAGAGTACCATTCTTTAATAAGCTTGACATACAGTACTACATATTACTGGAACAGCAAGGGCTCTTTGTTTTCATGCATGAATACGAACAGTTCAGGCTAACCTGGCAGCCAGCAACTGCTGTTTCATCCATTTTTAAGATTTACAGCTGCCTTAAAACATTAAGGTATACATAATAGGACAAAATGACAACCAAGCACAGAGCTTCAAGCAATTATTCATGGAGATAAAGTGCTTGAATTCATTAATGGACATTGGATTTTGAGGCACCAACTCATTTTTGAAGTTGGTGAAAAAAAAAAACATTTTATACTGCTTTCACCATTTTGAATACTAGTTGGTAATTTTGGCTGCCACTGGTCTCAGTCAAAAAAATGCTTATAACAGCACTTCACTCAAGGATGATCTTGGTTTGCTGAGTACATGGATTCTAGATGGGGTTCCAATAAAATTTTTCCTTAAGCAATAACCAGGTGTACAATCAAAAGAATATAAATTAGGTTTGTCAGGTGGCCAAATTCCAGGTTTCCTTCAGTCTTTGGTCTTCTCTAGCCATCATTTCCTTTTCTGCTACATAACGCCTGATCTAATATTTCTCTGGCAAATATCTTTCATTAATACCAATCAAATATTATAGAACATGGCCATCAAAAATCCCTCTTAATTATATAGCTTCAGAATAAGAAACTTTAGAGGAAGATCATGAAGGTTGCCCAAGAATCTGATGCTATGCCTGATGACTATAGACAAGGCTATTCATCATAACTGATTACTTTTAAGAAATGCAAAAACTTGACATTTGCCTTTATTGCCTAAATCCAATTAAAATGCTGCCAGCAAAAATACAAAATCACATCATGAGAACTTTAACGAAAGACTTTTTTGTTTAACCTTTTAGGGATAGTTACTATAGACTTTCATCCTAGTTCTTTACTTGGTTCTATGATGGGTTCAGCACTTTAAAATGGGTGTGATATTAAGCAACTGCACATGAAATAATGAATTTCCAGTCAATTTCCAACTGACTAAGATGTTGATATTACATTGCAGCCTTGAAATACTTCTCATACAGAAATGGTGAAATAAAATGTAGAACATATTAACTTATCATAAGTAAGGAATGTCTTGGGTTTTCCCAATGAGGAGAACCTATTGCAGAAGAAATACAATTTTCATTGATTTGCAGCACATCAAATGCCCTGATATATGTGTACAATTATTGCATTAAAACTTTCATGATCACACAAAGTATCAGGGGGCTCATTCATAAAAAAAAACATTATGAGGTATTTTTTTCACCACACAAAGATCTACATTTAAAAAACAAAAAAATACATATATTTAATGTATTTTCAGAATGAATTTCAGAGCATTTTTATTTACTGCATATATATGCTACTTTTTAGACACATAAGATGTGAAAAGGAAACCCTAGGAAGCAAATATTCTATCATATGTCATGCATCGCATTGTTCATTGTCACCACTATCATATTCCCCGTGGGCGGGGGAGGTAGTCATGTTGCCATGACACCTTGGGGCACAAAAAACTTGCAGTTGTAAAAGAGATATTACAGTCATTGAGGTATGATTCTTATCTTCACAACATGATGGTACAAGTAATAAAATCAATTTGATGTACTTCATATAAATGTAAATAAACCATGTACTGTCTTCCCTTTGTCCATGTAACTTCCACTTCCATCCAGAGGCAAAATAGAAGATATAATATTAATAAAAAAAATATATAATCATCACAAGAAAAGAATGAAGTTGCAAATGGATTGTGGTAGAGAGAGTTTCTCCATGCACTGTTGAAACTGAGGAACACCATGGACCTCAGCTAGCAGAAGCCTCACAGCCATTCGACTTGAATGCTTCAGACTCCATGGCATATTTCGCATTCCTTCAAAACTGGTAGGATGAAGGGAAGGATTCCTAAACATATTACTAGGAAAGTGAAAGATATATGAGAGAATGACATTCTTGCATTCTGTTGTGATCACAGATGCATGTACAGGTAAAGTCACTATTTCCTTGAATGGGATGGGGTGATCAGTGGAATGGGAATTTATGATTTCGGCAATTCCTATTTCAAACAGCGATTTTAAAGCCCATGGGATCATGGGGAAATAAATTATTGGACCAACACCCTCCCGAGAGAAGATTTCCTTCATCAGTTCTATCACAAGGGGCTTTGTTTCATCTTTGCAAGAATATCTTTCCATTTCATACAATTTCTGACATAAGAGGGATACAGTTCCCTCCACACCCTCCCAGTGTCCATACAGGAATGCATCCAAGGCCACAAACTTTTCAATGCAGAGCTTGGTCTGTTCCACCCCACAATAATCCACAAATACCATGAGTTCAGAACAGAAATGTCCCAGAGGAGAGATAAGATTATCAGATGATCCTGGAAATGGATGCCCAAATTCCCCTATGTCTGACACCTGAAACTGACGTTGATCATACACAATGTTTTTGAGGTGAACTGGAAAGGCATCAAGGAAAATCTCCAGGAGGTCACTTCGATGATTATCTATTATGTCCAGCATAATACAAGTGTACCTGCAGAATATGGGGGCTTCTTCTTCCATCTGAGATGGGTCTTTGCCAGGTTCCAATCGAATGAGTCCTCTTGTCAAGAATTCTTGCTTGGTCCCTTCTAATATCATCTGGAAGATCTTGTTACACTGAGGCCGTGGATTGATGCAATAGAAGAGAGGGAAGATATCATCTGAGTCTGTGAGGTTAACATTGGCATCAATAGAGAGCAGAAACTCCACACACTCTGTGTGTTCATGCTGACATGCCATCATCAAAGGGGTTGCCTCATATTGAGCCCTACAGTCAATATCACATGAATCTCTGATGCCTCTTTCATGAAGAAGCCTCAGTACAGGCAAATTCCCTGTCAATGCAGCACAGAAGAATGGGGTCATCTGTCTGTCATTTTGAGCCCTTATGCTTGCCCCATGATCTATAAGGATTTCTGCACATGTGCAAATTTCTACATGAGAATGGCTGTTTGACACATCTTCCAGGAGAGAATGGAGAGGAGTATCTCTGTGAATGTTCATTCTATCAACATCAATTGATGGGCATTCTAGCAATGTCTTCAGGCATTCCTTGTTACATGCTTGTGCTGCAGCATGAAGAGGGGTGGATTCTTCATTGTTTCCTTGATTTACTGAGGCACCATGTTCTAGAAGAAGGGAAACCATCTTGACTGAATTTTTTTGGGCCTGACAAGCCAAGAAGAGAGGAGTCTCTCCCTCATGAGTCTGCCAATTCACATCAGCCCCCTTCAAAAGCAAAAGATGAACACAGTTGATGTTCCCAGCTGCTGCAGCTTCGTGTAGAGGCTGCCAACCTTGATTGTCTTGTTGATCTACCCTCCCACCTGAATTCATCAATCTCTTGATGGCATTTTCATCTCCAATTCTGGCTGCCCGGTTCATGGGGCACACCACATCTGGATAAGTCTCCTCAAAATCTAGTGCTGACCTTGAACAGAATAGATAACTTATTATGAACTACCTATTAAGAACCTATTATGAACTTGTGTTCAAAATAGAAGTCATTCAAATCTAATAAGCCAATATTAACGACTTTGATTATTCACTTGCACTGATGATGAAAATACTATTCAAATACGTTGAAAAGTAGAATGAATTAGCAATCAATATCATACTCTTCAATCAATATCAACTCTAGGTGTTCCATCTTATATAATTTACAGTTTTAACCCATTGACGCCGGGAACCGTAATATTACATTTTTTAAACCCATAGTGTTCTGGAGTCGCTGGGTATGAATGTGTCAACATGGTAAATACTTTAATATGCAAAAATGTCAGTAAATCTCATCACTGGCACATTTTGGAGGAATATCCAATATTGCTGTTATCGGTTTATCACTTTAGTCAATATATAATAATATATAGATCTGAACATCTTAGTAAAACCTGATATTGATATTGACATTCATTTTTCCTGTCAAAGGCTAAATATTTCAGTTTATGAACAGAAATAGATGCACTTCATGTCACCTGCCATCTCCCTCACTTGCATGGAAAATGGATTCCTGCAAAACATTTTCCTTATTACGTATTCATAAAAAGTGAAACTAAGGCCTCATATTGTGCCTGACATATTTTTTGTGCAAATCTTAAATGAAAATATGCTCCAACTGAAATTGAATATTGAAAATAGAACAGGCTGCCACAATATTATAAGCCCCCACCTCCCTTCTACAGCAAAGCATTTTGGGCATATACAAAATCCAATCACAGGGTTTTAACCTTCATTTAGTTACACATTTTAAAGGTATTACTGATAGTTGATTTACTCTATCATAATTATGTAAAAAAAAAATGGAATGGATTGGAGCTATGCAGTTACTCTGTACAATTAGGGAAGCTAGTTAAATTATCAGTTGGGTGCTCCCTCTTCAAATTACACACTGATAGACTTGCTGATATGGCTAACCAATCTTGAATTAGTTTTTTATTTAGGTCTGAAGGATAGGAAAAAATCCACATTGGTACTTCATTTCAAATATACTGTGTGATTCTAAAACCTTATGGATTTAGGTCTAAGGATATTTATTAATACAATTGTCCCAGAATTGTGTCCCATAGGATATGTCTATTTCCCTCCATGCAATGTATACATATGTAAAGTAATAAGGTTGCTACCTATGTCAATATCATTTTGGTTTTAGGCATCAGTTCCCTTTTTATGATGGCATGGAATGCCAAATGCATCTCAAATCCTGAATTAATCAAAAGGAGCAACTCACCCACATTGAATTAGGTGGGTTCCACCATCAGGAATGAGCTCCCCCCCACCTCTGAAGACACTGCAATGGAAAAGACACTTACATTAAAACAAAGATGAAACAGTCCCATAATCAGGGATGAATGCTGTCCACATAAAGCCCAAAAGGGTATTTTTCCAGAGGAGGATGCCAAGACTCAAGACATATGATGAATTTACAACATCTAATGTGTGAAACAGCATCCATCTGTCTTGAAGAACTTGAAATGTTAACATGTTCATGTAAACTAATGTATGGCATTAACACTTACTTCTCCTAATAGATAATGATAATGATATTTATTTGGACCTCCAAAATACAGTCCTTAAATGGTTGCTCATGGCGAATATGCAGTAAGGAGGTGGGGGAGGGAGATAGAGGAATATAGATCAGAGAGAGGATGTAAAGGAATTGAAAGGGGAGAGAGGGTATGAGAAGTTATTTCTGCCCACGTGACATTCATTCCAAAATAAAACAGTTGTCATTTTCTATTCCGAGGTCGTTCCAATGGCTTCCTCCCTCCTCTTCAGGGTTTCTTGTAGGAATTTGGTCAACTTCCATAAATTTCCACAATTGCAGAGCCTTGAGTGACCTTAGGGGGTCCTTGTACCTCCTCCCTACTTCCCCAATAGGCATAGTAACAGTTTCCAAAGTTAATTTGGTTTTTCCCAGAATAGGAGTGAACCTATTTTGTGAAATGATGAGTTTTGAAAAAATCTTCGTCTGGGGGCTATGCTTATATCTAAACTTAACTGACTAATCACTTCCCAAAAAAGATTCACTTTCTCTTTCTTTTGACTTTGACAAAGGAAGAGTGCAAAAAAAATCAATTTATTACCATTCCTCTGCTGCATGCATCATTGTCATTCGAAAACGCCATTCAAAAACCTTCTCTTCCTCAATTCCACCACCCCCTCATTACCAGGGTCATTTCCAAGGTCAAAGAGAATTCGCTCTTGCATCCATCACAAAGTGAGTGGAACAACTTCACGATCATCCCGATCAGTTGAGTCAGCCAACAGAGCTACTAAAACTAAAGTTTATCAACAATACCCTCCCGTACTGGCAAGATCCCACAGAACCCATACCTAAAATCAAACCTAAGCGCACACCTGATACTGAATTCATCCGAATGTCAGCATGTCAGCAGGAACAATAACATGTAACCTTCCCTCTCCAACTAAAATAAAGTCCAAAAACTGAAGGAAATTATGTAAAAAATCATTTACCTTAGCCGGAGACGTTCACATAGCGCTCGCCAACAGGAGAGCATGCTGGTTTTGGCCACTGGCGGCCGCCATGATACGTGGCTGCATTCGAATCATTGGGAACAATTCCTCTGAGGAAGAGTTTCATACTTTAACTCTCGTTGAAGATCACCAACTACCGAAGATTTCCTAAATTTCCACCAACAAAGAACATAGAATGAATATTAGCAGTATTCTGAAGTCACCTGAGTATTCAAGAATCGAGGCAGAACTCTTTCCTGATTCACTTAAAGTTTTCGCAGTTTGCCAATTGTACCAGATGTCTGCTATGGCAGCGCCCTTCATCGCACGTGTGGAATCACGTGCGTTATTAAAAAAAAATCTTTGTTTCGTCTCTATGAGCGTCCTTCACTTACGCCCAAACGTGAGACTAAGCATAGGACCCTGGGAATATGGTAATTGGGAAGACACGGGGAGGTGGGAGCAGTTCACCAAGACAGAAAAATTCAACAGCTAGCATTTTCCCTTGTAGTTTTAAGGACCCATGCTTGCGTACTTTCATTACCCTCAATGATTTGGGATTTCCTACAGCATACAAATATGTATCCATATTGGATTTCATTCATGCTTCATACATCTGAGTGCGTAGTACTCCACTGGGGACCATGCCCTCTTGTTCTGACTACCTTCATTCTGGTATTTCTCAGCCATGGTTTGGATTTACAGATTCAGTTATTTCGAGGCAGTGTTTGGTTATGGGACACGGAAGTTACAGTTTCTTTATTGCTTGAAGCTGAAGCTGTTTTAACATGGTTATTTGTGTTAGTATTCACGGTTGGGTCTGGGGGGCATTTCTACACAATGATATTCTTATTCCAAGTTGTGTGCTCATTCTAGATAGGCATATCCCTTTTAAATAGAAATAATTTTAGTGCAAAAGACGCTAAATTTATCTGTGACTCTGCCAATCTACTGCCTAAATACCCATAGTGCTCCCTTATTTTTTGTAATGTCTGTGATAAAGTCTTTCTGAAAGCCCACAAAGAGGCAACCACTATATTTTTACTTAAGGTATTCCACACATTCACCATACTCGACAAATAAGAAATCCTTTTCCAACAGGAAAAGTTCAAAAGGTCTAAAAATGTAGTTACTCTGAAATGCATGGCAAGGGGTGTTGCTGTGTCCAACTGGGGTACTCTATATATTTTTTTTACCCCTGATCTATCATACACATCCAGTTTTATGTCAGCATTTTTGTGAGTTCAACCTTCAGGGTTTGGACTATGAGAGAAGCCAATTCTGCACTAATTTAATTTCCTCCATATTTATGAAGCATTATGCTGACTTCACATGAAAAAGATGAGGAATATGCTTAGCAGAATTCATCATGAATCTTTTTGAGTGGCTTTTGATGATTCTCAAGATTCTGACATGTATTGAAGTGTTCTAAGCCAAGGCCTGTCTTCATGTGTTTTGGTGGTGCATTTTTTACTGGCACGATGTCATCAAGTTATCATAGCTAAGATTTGGCTTCAGAAATGTGTCATGCTGCATTATAATAACTTCTGATATGCCAACCTTCCTTGCATATGCTCTGCCTGTTGTTAGTGAGGCATTCTGATCAGAAGATATGGCACTTGCCCCTGTTTAGTCACACCTCTCATAGATTTCCTATCTTTGATGCCACTCCTCATATACAGTTTTATTGTTTCATTATTATGGGTGCAGGATAGAAGACAGGGAATGGACACAAAGAGTAAATGTAGTGTGTAGAGAAGACCAGTGGGCTTATAACAGCCTGGATGGTTGAGATGTGTGCATGATGTACAATACTCTCCAACTGTTGCCCCAAAGCCCACAGCCAATAAACTTGATCTATTGTTAAAGCAATCTGTTCACTGGCTATTCTTTATGATAACTCCAAGCTGTTGAGCACAGCTGTTCTTAAGAAATGATTAACCTGAAATCAACTCTCCCTTTATTGAAAGCTTAGACCTATATGAGACTATGCCTAGACTGTTGGATCTATGTTACGCCTCTTTGCTTTTAGTTTTGACTATGACCCTTTGCAATTTCATGAATTTCTCTTCGTCTATTTGTTTTTCAGGTGAAATTTTTATGCATTTTTGAAAATTTTCGGTCATCAATTGGGGTCATAATACCTGACCTAGATCCCAAAGAATGCTGAAGCTTTTGGTGAGTTCTGAATCATTTTGTGTTCTCATTGCCTGCTTGGGGGAAGTGATTTGGTGCTCTCCTTGCCTGCCATATATCCTATTGTAATTCATCCCCTCCATATGTAGCCCACATGGACTAGGAGCAAGTTCTGTGTTGCCTTAATTTATGATGGTAGGTTTTTCCCATAGTGTTAGCATTACATGAATATGTGAGGTGGGAGCAGTTTCCTCTGAAGGGTAAAAGTCATTTGGCTTATCTCATAGGAGACTAAGCATATGTTATGCATACTGGGTGATCCAAAAGTCACTCTACACTTTGTAGTGCTGAAAATAACATATTTATTTACAAGATTTTTTCAAGGTTCCTATTCTGCTGTAGACAACTTTGTGGTCATGTCTTCCTGCAGTTATCTGAAAGAAATAAACATAAATAAGATATAAGGACATAGAAACAGAAATAGAACAATAGATAGTGTTAGGTGACTTTTGGATCACCAATATTATGGGCAAACCTGGCACAAGTAGTTGAACAGCCAGGATTAGGTATAAACACCTTTCAGCACCCCTTACAGTTGAGTCCTTACCATATCCCCCCCTTTAGAATTTGCGTTCTTGCCCTTCCACCAGCGGTACTGGAGATTAATCTCCTGGTTGCCACACGAAACTGACTGGAAAATAGTTTTTGCCACGCACTATTTTGTTTCCCATGTTTCAAGTACCATACTTTGGGTATACTTTGATCATAATAATGTTGTTGGGGGCCAATCAAAGAAAGTCCAGGATATCGTGAAGCGATAGTCCTCGATGGAATTTCATTTATCCTCGACATGTCTCCTTTCGACGTTATACTCCCGACGTCACTGGCTTCTTGAAGTCTCGCGACGGGGGGGGGGGGGCTTCACCTCGTGCCGCGCAGACTCTTTGCCTAATTGACTTCGTTCTGGTCAGGTCGTCAGATCCTGGGAGGTACAGGCGGCGATTGTTCGTCGGACAAAGGATGGGGATGAAAGAGGGTGAGGGATGCAATTGCCTGTCCCGGATCAGGTGTTCCTCCTTTTTTTTCCCCCCCTCCCCACCTTTCTTTACCTCCTCGTACCTCTTCGCCGAGAAGCGTTTGGCACAGATTTGGCACATCTCTTGGATGTATTTTTGCCCGGGCCGTCCAGTCTGCGGCTTCCCCTCCACGGTGTCTCCCGGGATGCCCCGTCGCTCGTGATCTCCCCCGCGATGACGGTGATGGGCTTCCTCTACGACGCATTCCTCTTCCTCTTCATTCTGGCGCATTTATTAGTAGGTGGAGCTGTAAGCGTCTCCCCCCCGTTTTTATTCTCTTTATCGGGGCTTGGTCGGGTTCCCACTTTTATCTGTGCGAGGTTCTGACGTTCGTTTTTTGGAGTGGGTGTCTCGAATTTAAAGTTGTGGTTTTTCGACTCGGACTTGGACGTCGGCAATGACCTATTTAAAGGTCATCCAAGGAATTTTTTCTCGAGTCGGGAGAAACTCAGTCCTCAAATGTGTGGGGAAACTGGGGAAATATTATTACGAATTCATGCAGCTTTCTCCACACCCTGCTTCCTGGGAATGCGATGGAAAGAATAGATAAGTGGGAGCGAGGTTAGGTCGTCAACCTTTGAGGAGAAAACATTGCAATGTGAATTGTGAATCCTGTAGTTCGTCTCCCTGCTAATATATGCCTTTTTCCCCCTTTATTTCTTTTCTCTTGCATTATGATATGCATCGAAGTGCATGATTACCTGTGCAATTTCGAGCAGGCTTTCGACGCGCTCTTCTTTGAGATATTTTCTACCCGATTGCAGGTGCTGATTTGGCTTTTGCCAAGTTTGTCACCGTCGTGGAAGATGAATTAGGTTTCGTTTCTTTTCTTTTTTTGCCACCATTGTATATCAGAGATCTGTTTATTCTGTCGGAGCGAGTGACCGATGAAACGGAAAACATTGGGGGAAAATAGAATAAACATTAAGTGCTTGTAATTTGGGACTGGTCGGAAGCAAACTTTCCCTTCAAATTTTGCGTTTCGCAAAATTGTAGGGGAAAGTTTGTTATGCAAACCTTTATATCTGTCGCCTCGTTTCACTAGTGGTTTAATTTTGTTGGAGTTTTGTTTTGAGGCCGTGGGATTCAGACGCAGGGATAATGAAACGAAAACACCATGTGATTGGGGTTATTGGGGATTGCTTCATTTCGAGGTAGGAGTGGAAAGTTTCAAAATTACCAGAAAATCTCGATTTTTTTTTACGTAAGATCACTTCTTGACAAGTAATATTTGTAAATCATGAAAACTGTATTTGATTTTACATTAAGCACCCTGGAATTTCCTCTTCCCTAGGATACGTAGCATGTATACAGCATTTTATCTGACATTTTTTAATAACGCAAATAGAGCGAGAAGAGAAAGATTTTGGCCCGATCGAAGCAGCTGGCGTCAACCTTTCCAATAATGCCCGAGTCGGCGGATTTCGACTCCAGAAATCGTCTGAGATGAAATTCCGAAACGGCTGATAATTTTCTTCCAGTGGCGTCACCGAGATGAACGGCCACACCGCTGCCAAAAATGCCAAAAGCCGGAATTTTATTTTGGAGTCTCGAGCCGCCGGCTTCCTGCTGTGTTTCGTCTCTGGCCGCATTACCGATTCGAGCCGTCATTTTTCTTGGGAGACATCGACCCTGCTTATCGGTAGCGTTATGCGAGGAGGTAGAAGCGCGGAAGGGTGAAGGATCCTCGAGAGTCCCGGGTCGTTCGCACTGGGACGCATTTGTGAAAAAAGGAAAAAGGAAGACGAAAGGCACGGATTGGTTCCAGTGCTCGATTCCTCGATGGGAAAAGAGCTTGCGAATGAGTTTTTCGCTCGTGAAGGGCCGCGTGACGGGAGCCGACAGGACCGTGCGAGGCCTGCCATCGCGTGGGACGGCTGTCGTCTTGATGTCGTGGGGGAATGGCACTGGGGATGCCGGGGATGTGCTTCCACTTGGACGTGGATGGTGGTTGAGTCACGATCCGAAAATATGCGTTTTAGAGCGAGATCACGTCGGTCATCTGGTGCAGAGCAGCGTTGCGAAGCTGCACTCGAGTGCGAATGCAAATTTAGTGCATGGATGAGGACGAAAATGCAGACTAACCTGGCTTCTGGCATCTCGATTGAGGTGTTATTAGCCGAGAGGGAATGACGCATCGGCGTATCAGAAGTCGTAATTATTGCCTTCCCAATATGCAAATGGAGTAGTGCGGTTCCACGAAGTGATAGACCGAGAAGGAAAATTTGCATCTTCTTGTTACTGATGATTTGCACACGGAGATGGGCTTGCCGCGTGTCGTAATGCGTGAAATCGGGTCGTGCGATATTGGGACATCTAATCGTTAAGATGGGGGTCTCAAATTGCCGTCCTTTGAGCCACCTGGTGCTGCATAGATAGAGATGGATTGATGGAAATTACCCTGTTCCCGCTCGCCGCTCCTCAATCTTGGTTTTAAAAAAAATAAAAGGAGCAGAGAATGAGCGGTTGTGATGGGCGGAGAGTCCCCGTACCTTGAAAGGGGTTCCAACAATGCCGGGTTCGTGTCGATTCTCGACCCCGCACATCGGGAAAGGTTGGCTTGGTGTCAGCCGACTCTGCACGAGACCGAAATACGAGTCAGAGAGGAGTGAGGTCGACGTGGAAGATCCTGACACAAGAACTTGGCTAATCTCGCCCAAAGTAGGTCTATGACCCCCCCCTCGCCTCTTTCGAGCATCGCTCATTGCGGAACGTTGAAAAGGAACTGCAAGCCTTTTTCCGTCCTCGCGAATTAAGGCTGAAACCCGTCGATGATACTCAGAAAGATCGTGGCTGGCATTCATTCTTGACGCATATTTTGTGTATTCATAATTTTGCAGTTTGATACACTTTTTTTTTCCCTTTCTCGAGTGTTATTTTGAAGGATTTGACTTTTGTTCCAGTTGACCTTCGGGGCCGGAGTGTACACCGGCCTCTACGTATCTCAAAACTACGACGTGAGTCCCAGTCCCGACTCGCGTCGTCCCCCCCCCCCCCCCCCCCCCCCCCCACACACACCTTTCATCCGTCTAGTCAGTGACGTTGCAGGCCCTTTTTCTGTGCGAACCTGTGGGTTGATTTCATGCTGTGTGTCTGAATCGATTTGCAGGGGAAGTTCTCGGTTTTCTCTGGAATATGTTGTCCGAGGGGACGACAGCCGTGCTCGTTTCCTCTATGACATCGTATGAATACCTGTGAAGTTGGGTTTCAGAGACTCTTAATTGGGCTGCAGGTATGGCAGGTATTCATCAGGACTCGACTTTTTTTTCTGGAAATGATGTGATTTTATTTCGAGTTTTCGTCTCAATAGTGCCATGTGATACATTTGAGTGTTTCCATGAGTCCGTGCTGTTTGATGAGNATACATTTGAGTGTTTCCATGAGTCCGTGCTGTTTGATGAGACTCCATTTTGAATGCAATAAAGATTGAGAATGTCATGAATTGGACTTTTGAAGCGTCGGTTAGTCGGAAAATGATGCGGAGATGACAGCCGACAATGCAGTCTTCATGGATTATTGAAGGCAATCTCTTTGGAAAGTTTTGCATTGGCTGTTCGTGCGATTACCCGTTTTCTCGCGATAATTCTTCACTCGGGTCTGTGCTGCTGATGCGACGACTACCCTGTTTGTTTTTTTTTTTCAAGTTTAAACTGGCAGTTGATGTCCAGAAATCACACGGAATATTCGTGGGAGACAGAAGATGGTTTTCGCTGGACTTTGCATTGGGAAAGACCCATTTTGGTGTTGTCGTCCGCCCTCCTCGCAACCTGTTTCATCCTTCTTTCGATCGCCGCCGTCA
The DNA here is from genome assembly GCA_905338385.1 of Darwinula stevensoni. Taxonomy (NCBI): domain Eukaryota; kingdom Metazoa; phylum Arthropoda; class Ostracoda; order Podocopida; family Darwinulidae; genus Darwinula; species Darwinula stevensoni. The sequence continues at coordinate 4,301 of CAJPEV010003566.1, read as the reverse complement.
ACGAAGTCTGTCCTGAACGATGCCCAGACGAGCGAAACCGAGAACAAGGGCTTTCAAGAACAATCGGGCAGGATACGGCAGCAGTGCTGCCGTCTTTGAAACGGGAGGTGGAAGAGAAATTGCTTCCGAAGTCGACGGTCGGCGCATCTGGATCGAACATCTCTGATGAGCTTGGGAAACACCGATCAAACGATACATCAATTACGATTACGCGAGATACTGGACGGGAAACGACGCGGCAAGGAAGAAGTGACGCATCTAGGCTTCTTGGTTCAGGCGAGGAAAAATAAGGAACGAAGGATGCAGGAAGGGCGTTCCCCCTGATGGGTCATTACGAAATATTTCTGCTAAATAATAATTAAAATCCCTGGAAATAATCGTTTCTCGTTCTCAGTGACTGATAGCGTTACTGAAAATTCTCAGCTATACCTAAAAGACGCTCATACTTTTGACTTAGATTTGGGAATCTGGCATCACTGAAGCCAAAATGTCTCCTCGCTTCTTCCGAGTCACGTGGGCGACGTGCCCTCTGCTACGTACTTAGCACAGCATAGGTATACTAGCCTATAAACATTGTTCATGTCAGAATTGAGAAGTCTTGCGAGGATTTCGAAACTGTTCCTTTTTCATTGGGCTAGAAACTCAATTTGCCTGATATTGTGTCTCGTCTGGATTGAAATAAGTCTGAGACGGGAATTGTGTTCGGTTCAAGTGCATACAGTCGTTTTCAAATTTTCGCAAAAAGGGAGAGTTTTAAAGGTTAATAGAGAATCGCTGATACCGCCTAGGCGCCTCCAGTCATACCAGCTCTAACCATTTTATTTTGGCTTATGGGCCAAGGTAGCAGAAAGGGGTTTGCCAAAGCTGGGGGATGCAGGGGTCCCAAGTGAAGGTATTCATGGCCAAAAGATGCCTTTGATAGGACGCTAGGCACTCTCAAGGGCTGCGAGGAGCACCAGCCACCTCTCCTGCTCCCTAGTGAATATGCTACTTGTTCTAACCCATGCATAACTACATTCCAAGGATGTACCAGAGATATATCATGGGGGCAAGTGAGAAGTTCCTGATATTACTAGTGGGGACATCTTAGGGATAACCAAATGTCTGGGCGCAAAGACATCCCAAGGATATCCCCTTCTCCCTGAAGCAAATTCTTTTTTTTCCACACTAAACATCCCCCTTGAGGTATCAAAAAGTTTCATTAGGAATTATCTCTCATAGTTTGTGGTTGGATTAGACAAGTTGAGTGAGAATAGAAGTGTCTGTTTAAAGATTTGTTTTCAAAGTTTTTCTTCATTTACATTGCTATTTGTCGCTTTGAATAACAGTTTTAATATTGGGTCTCCATGCCCTCAATTTGATCCTCTCATATTCCCTTAAGGGAACACAACCTACAGTTTAAAAACTGTTGATTTAGGCATATTTCAGTCAATTTTTGACATGATATATGAGCTAATGCACATGAGAGACTGAAGTCTCTTGTTTTAAAATTTCATTGATTTTTTATTCTAGATGTATTATGTGTGACAAAGAAGAAGGACCCACTAAGATGAGAAAGTGGTATCGTCTCCTCGCCTATGTTACAGCTGTGATTAGCTTTCTCTGTGCTTTGATATACAAGCACAAGTATGATCATCTTGTGCAAGTCATTGAGGTGTTAAATATCTATGGTGATTCACCAAACTGGAATCAATCAAGCATTCAAAGCCCCAAATTGGATTTTCTAAAGGTCTACAGCCGTGACACGTCTGGTGTACCCAGATGGACATTAGTGCCTGGCCCTGATGGTGACATTTTTTTATACTCAGCTTATGGTGTTGATGCAGTTGGTGACAATTTTGCAATACCTGTTTACCTCGTCTCATACTTCAGGAACACAGTTTTTAAGCCAACAGAGTGGATGTGCCACATGACCTGGGATGATGGGATAAAAGATGAATTGGTGACAACATTGCGCATTGATGAAGACTTGGAACGGGCCTTGGTGGGTGCTGAATCTCAGGGATTCCACATCATCAGATGCATTCTGACCACAAGATCACTTCCCCGTCATGTTCGTCTGGTCCATGCCAAGTCAAAGAAGAGCTCTGAGAGGCTTTTGGTGAAGAGACAAGAGTTGCCCAAGTATCAATCCAGTAACCATGTCATATGTATGAGCCCTGCTTATAAAAACCCCATTGTCAGCATGGCAGAATTCATTGCCTTTCACTCAATCATTGGTTTCCACAAGTTTTTTTACTACAATGCATTCCCCAGTGATGAAGTGAGCTTGATATCTGTGATAGTGAAATCACATGAAGTGCATTACACTGAGCTGCCTTGGAATTTCCCACACTGGGACATGTTCACTCAGGCTGGGATGGTGATGGACTGCTTCCTTCGTAATTTGGCAACTGCCAGATCTATTACGATCTTGAACCCCAGTCAGTTACTCATTCCGAAGTCATCTGACGAAATTAGTTCCCTGCTTGCTCAGCCAATAAATGCATCTGTGAATCGTATCAAGTTCAGCATCCTGGGCATTTGTGTCACCCAGGCAGATGAAGAAGATGCCAACCCAAAAAGTCCAGGGGACTGGCTCAAGATATTCAAGGCATCTCGTTCCTTTGACACCAAAACTTCTGCTTCAGTCTTTGTCCTTGCAGATGGGGGAAATTTCCCATTGAAAGGAAAAGCAGTGTCAACCACAGTACGGACTTCAATTGCTGCTGTGCATGAATATGGGATCTGTGATTCACAGCACTGGAGTAACCTGATTCCCAGTGCTTTGACAATTGGTCATGACAACAGTATGTTTCGGTGGAAAAACCAGGTTCTTAATCACCCTCTGGTCAAGGACTTCAGACTTAAATCTGATGCATAGGCCTTTCTTTCTTCACTTCACTATACATTTTGGATCTCTTGACTACATTTTGTGTTTCATGAGGGCAATTATGTCTAATTCTGCAGATGGAGTCACATTTTGTTGGCCCACCTAATCACATGAAATGCTGCACATTTGGGTCATCTGGTCAGCACTTTATCAGTGGTCAATGACCAGGTCCAATCAGTGGGGATTCCAAAATGTTATCCTCAGAAGAATTTTAAAATCATGTTATGTTTGGGATGTTTTATATGTTCATTTTTCAGATACTTTCTGTGAAGTTTCCATTGATCATGAAATGTGTGCAGTGTTTTTGGCTCTTTTCACTCAAGCCTTGACATGCTTCAGTATTTTTTGCAGCAATATGGAAGCCTAGATGCATAAAAAAACCTGAAGAAGTTCTTCCAGTGGTCAAGGAGCTTCCAAAAAACATATTGGAAGCTATCTCATCTGTTGGTGCTAAGTCTCTTGCTGCTTTTGTATCATTACTCAGAAGGCTAATAAACCTCCCTTGACTGGTTGTCATCTGCCTATGCATCACAAGTTCATTGATTTTAGATATAAAGGATCCACTGCAGTATGGACAAAAAGAAAAGTTTCACCATTTTTAACTACAATTTTCAAGCAAAACAACATAAACATTTCATACTCACATCAGGTGTGGTACAACTCCTTCCTGTTCAAATAATATTAATTTCATGTCATCCATCATATTTCCAAATCTGGGTAAGCAGGAACAAGACAGAAAGAAAACAGACCTACAGTAATTGCTTTCCATGGTAATGATGAATAGCACCTAATTTGAGAATTATTCCTGCAACAAAAACCTAAAAATAGAATTGTTACTGAATTTATGGGAGTTGGAATGAATAACACACATTTTTAGAGTTTATCTTTGCTCCATGATCTTTTTCTTGGTAACAACTCAGATTACCTACCCTACCTCCTATCATAGTGAATCAAGGAAAAGAATGCTAAGTTTTCATCAAGTAGTTCATAGTGCCACACCCTCACAGAATGATCCTTGAGTCAGCTTTCATTAACCAACAACCCTCTCCTTGTGGATAAATCAGAAAACTCTTCAATCGTCATTAGAAGACCATATGTTGATGGAAAGGAATTCGTTGAAGCATCTATTGTGCAAAGGACTTTTTTTTTTATCTTTCCCCGTCTTGGTATATTTTCCTCTGTAAAAAAAAGGTTCTCATCCCAACTGGGAGGAGTTCATGACTTGAGCGAGACTAAAGTTTCTCTGGCATTATGAAAGAATGGAGGGAACACAAATGAAATGTCAAGGACTTGCGAAAAACAACAGGAGAAAAAACCACAACCATTGGAAAACATTTATTGCATCTCTTGCAAAACTTTTGCAACACCCCTTGCAGAAACAAAATGAAGAACTTGGGTCTGATTAACATGTGTGCAACATAATACATTT